>QLOH01000519.1:600000-753043 GCA_026901365.1 Sesbania bispinosa | reverse complement strand
CTATAATTGATTTCAAATTAATCAAATGGATGTCAAAAGTGCTTTTCTTAATGGTTTTTTAAAGAAGAAGTGTATGTAGAACATCTCCTGGATTTGAAATCTAGAATTGCCTAATCATGTTTTTAAATTAAAAAGGCCCTTTATAGATTGAAACAGCACCTAGGCTTGGTATGAAAGATTAAGTAAATTGTTAGAAAAAGGATTTACTAAGGAAAGTTGATACTACACTCTTTATTAAAAGAAAAATGCATGACATTCTTTTACGTATAAATTTACGTTGATGATATTATTTTTGGTGCACTAATGAAAAACCGTGCAAGGAATTTCAATGACATGCAAAGTGAGTTTGAAA
This sequence comes from Sesbania bispinosa, assembly GCA_026901365.1. Taxonomy (NCBI): domain Eukaryota; kingdom Viridiplantae; phylum Streptophyta; class Magnoliopsida; order Fabales; family Fabaceae; genus Sesbania; species Sesbania bispinosa. The sequence continues at coordinate 752,691 of QLOH01000519.1, read as the reverse complement.
TGTCTATGATGGAGAATTGAACTTCTTCCTTGGACTGCAAATCAAACAAACCAAAAATGGTATATTCATCAACCAGCAAATACTGCAAGGAACTACTCAAGTGATTTGGAATGAAAACCTAAACAAATGGCCACACCTATGATTACTGCTTGCTACTTGGATAGGATGAATGGGAATCCATAGATATAAAACGATATCGAGTATGATTGGATCCCTTCTCTATTTATCAGCAAGTAGACCAAATCTTTTTAGTGTTGCTGTGTCTAGATATCAGTCAACCCTAAAGAATCTCATTTAAGTGCTGTTAAAAGATAATGAGATATTTTATTCGGATCTGTTAACTTAGATTATGGTATCCTAAAAACATGCCATTAATCTAATAGGATATTCTGACTCAGATTTTGCGGATGCAAACTGATAGAAAAATACAAGTGGCTAATCTTTTTAGAGATCATGTACAAAAGTAGATTTGGTTTCAGAATTTATAGAGACTAAGCAACAACTTGCAGATATTTTTACCAAACCATTACCAAAGAAAAATTTCTTTATATTAGGCGAGAACTAGGCATATTAGATGTTTCCAACTTAGATCCATAAATTTTAGAAATAAACAGTTTGGATTCAAAAATATGCATACTATGGTTATGATTAGGTTGCTACTTTAATTTGCTCGCGTATTCGGTTGTTTATGATTTAGGACCTAATGCATACTATGTTTGCTTTTGGATGCTATTTGTGTTTTTTATTCATATATGTTTTTGGATGTCTATTTTGTTTTTGATGATTCCAAAGGGAGAATTAGGGAAAATGAAGTAATCAATTTGACTATGTTTTGAAAATTTTGGAAACATTGATCTTGTACATTTTCTTAAAAGAAGGATAACTCTTATCTCCCAATATCTCAGGTATTCTAAAAGACAACACAAAGGGGAGACTAAGGTGATTGTTATTGACTTAGAAAATCATGTTTTTCATTCTTCCCTTTAAAGATGGTTGTCATCATCAAAAGGGGGAGATTGTAGATGCCTTGAATATAGGTTTTGATGATGCCAATAAGAATGAAAGAAAAGAGAAATGCAATGACAAAGGAAAGTTAATTCAAGAATCAGGATGAATAGAAGATCAAGATCAAAGTCAAGTCAAGAAGGTCAATTAGTTTAGTTTAATTTAGTTTAGAAAATGTTAAAAGAAGTCTAAGGTTTGCAAGGAATTGGCACTAAAAAAAAAATTGAACAAAGTATTTTTATAAAGTCAAAATCAGTTCAAAGATAAATTTTTGACTGGTATCGATTACCAATTGGTACTCGATTACCAAAGTTCTATAATTTAAAATTCAAGATTTTTTGAACTGGTAATCGATTACCAAATCCTGTAATCGATTACCGAGTGCAGGAATTTCGAATTTGAATTCCAAGCACAACGGTTTGCAATTTTGAACTGTGTAATCGATTACCATATCCTGTAATCGATTACCAGTGTACTTTTTTAGAAAACTTGAAGAGTCTGACTTCTAATCAAGGATTAAATTTTCATCGTCATCTTTATATATATGTGACTCATTTTCGAAAATCACAACATTACTCATGTAGAAACTTAAAAGAGTGAATTCATTACAAGAAGTCAATTGTGCCAAATACTTGCAAATCTTAGAAGTTCTTATAGATCTTTCAACTGTATATCTACTCTAAAGGAGAATCCATCTGTATTCAAAGATTGAATTTATTATAGTAACTAGCAACTTAGTCCCTGACTTTAGAGGGTCATGCACTTTGGTCCCTATCTTTTATAAATGCCCGCGTTAGTCCCTGACTTTGCTCCCCTCTTGCACTTTGGTCCAAACGTTAAACTTCTGTTAAAAATTGCTGACCTGGATGCCACTGTGGCAAAGACGATGTCGTTTTGCCTCAATTTTTTACTGTATGTGTCACGAACCCTAATGGTCTTTTTCCAATCCTTTTCATTTTCATCTTCTTTATTCTTGTTCTTCTTCTTCTTTCCTTGCTTTGTGCTTGTCCTCCGTCTTCTTTACTGTTCCCCAGTATAGGGAGTGCATTTCTGGTTGCAAATAGAGAAAGCTCATGTTCCCACAAAGCATGGTACCCAATCCCATGATCTAGAATCAAGATTTGCCTGCATATGAAATTATAAAACTTTATACGGAGTGCATTGAGCATTTTCTCCCAACTATGTTCATGCTTCTATTAGAGAAGGTGTCAGATCCTCCACAGCCCTTGATGTTAGAGATGGAAATATGCAACTTGTGCTTAAAGTGATTGTTGATATGTCGACCAAGTACTACCATTCCCCTATCAGTGAAGTATGATGATTGGAAAGATTTGTTTTTGAAATTGATAGGACTGCTCTAATGGTTTTTTGAAGGGCATTGGAGACAGAGATGAAAATAAATATCTTTGCAGAAATGGTTGTTTTTGTAATTACCAGTTTGATTCTCTCAACTTAAACCAACTTTAATTTTCATCAATTTCTTTGCAACTAACTCAATTTGACTGGGACTACAATTTGCTCAAGAGTTCCATGAAGCATATCCTAACTGGAGAAGGATCTTGATTGCACATCTATTTGGCAGCCACTAGAAGATGCTTACTATGCCGAATTACAAATGCAATTTTGCATGAAATAGGTAGTAGGGATGGTAAAAAATTTGAAACGTGAATAACGCTGGGGAAAAACATTACTTGGATGCGATAACTGTGATTTGAAATAATGAATCCTTCCTTATTGAAGTACAAGTAGAGGACAAGCACAAAGCAGAGGAAAGAAGAAGAAAATTGAAAGGATTGGAAAAAGGGTTCGTGACTCATACAATACAGATTGAGGCAAAACAACATCATTTTTGCCACTATGGCATCCAGGTCAGCAGTTTTTAACAGAAGTTTAACGTTTGGACTAAAGTGCAAGACGGAGAGCAAAGTCAGGGACTAACGCGGACATTTATAAAAGATAAGGACCAAAGTGCATGACCCCCCTAAAGTCAGGGACTAAATTGCTAGTTTAGTCAATTTATTATTGTGGGTTGTAGAGAGGGTGCCTCTCTTGTTTGTGGGTGATTCTCAACACAGGAAGGGTTCCAAGGTGTTGGAGGATTCATCATTTGTAAAGAGTTTTTACAAATAGTGGAATCTCAAGTGGGTACTTGAACTGGACGTAGGCAAGGGGTTGGCCAAACCAGTATAAACTGAGTTTGCACTTTCTTATCCCTTAACTCTTATTTAATTATTACAATTACTTGTTCATCATCTTAAGTATACGCATTCTTCTCATCTTAATTAAAGGATTGTAAGTACACTAAAGGCAAGATAAATCAGTAATCGAAAAGATTAGTTAAAATTGAATAACTTAATTCACCCCCCTCTTAAGTTAGTGAGGCCACTTGTCTAACTTGCGCAACATAGATTTGTATCTTTCCCAAGCTTCACATAATGGTTCATCTGATCCTTGTCTGAATGTGGAGATATCTGTTTTGGCTTGTATGTGTTTCCCCGGTGGGAAAAATCTTGTTAGAAATTTGTCTTCAACCACATCCCAGCTATTTAGACTTTGGTTTGGATGCGACTAACCACTTTAGCTTTTCCTATCAATGAAAAAAAACAAGCGTAAGTATACAGATTCTAAATCACCTTCCTCAAAACCCATAGTGCCTATTAATTCATAAAGTTAGAGAGATGTGTATTTGGATCCTCATGATCCAATCCTGCGAATTGATTGGCACTGATAAGATTGAGGTGAGCAGCCTTCAACTCCAAGGTCTTCGCAGTTGTCGGTAAGAAAGTGCTTGAAAAATGGCGAGGTCCTTGGTGTGTGACATATTCCCCCAAGGTTCTTCTTCTTGGTATCTGTTCTTCAGCCATATTTTTGGGTTCTTCCTCAAGTATCCTTCTCCTTTTCCTGTTTCTACTTCTATTTTTCCTTAATGTCCTTTCTATTTCTGGATCAAAGTGTAACTGATTTGGGGACACCTGGCCTCTTAAAAGCATAAACAAAAGAACTTGAAACGGGTAAGTGTGGAAGAGAATTTAAAAAAAAAGAAAAGAAAAATAAAATAAAAAAAAATTTCCTAAAAATTCCTAAAAAAAATAAAAATAAAATTAAAAATTAAAAATCTAATCCTAACATAGAGTATTTACAACTTAATAATTAGACCTCCAAGTCTGTACGAATTGAAACACACCGTTCCCCGGCAACGGCGCCAAAATACTTGATGAGATTCTGGCAAGCGTACCAAAATTTCAGCAGTATAATAGTAAGTATGAGTTATCGTATCCACAGGGAACGGTTCGTTTCGTATTTACTAGTGATCGAATTATTAAGTAGAAAACAATATTTGAGAGTTTGTTGTGAGGAAAGTAAATTTACATAAAAGAAAGAGACGATTGAGAGAAGATAAAATACTTTACTTGGATTAGGATGAATTTCGTATCATCGCACCCCTTCATGTATGTGAATCCCAATATTTTACTAGCATAGTACCCGTGCATTCGCACTGACGTTAGGTTGCTAGTGATGCTCGCTTTACATGTATTATTAAATTTTTAAATAAAATTAACTTATATATAATTATATATATCAATTCATGGAATGTGAAGAACATATTGTTATCATGTTTATAGAAAAAATTGTAACCAATACATCATTAAATAATTATAATTTAAAATATATTGATATTTAAGAATTAAAGTGTGAAAAAAAGAAAAAAAAATAGTAGGAGCAAGATTGTCCCCTGGAAAATATTTGTGCTTCGTTAAATTAAAAACCCACTATTGTAATGAACAAATTAATTAGAATGATTAATGAGAGGAAATATTTTAATATAACAATAATAATAAGAAAATAAAATGAAAAGTAATAAAAAACAAAAAAAGAAAAAAAAATGAAAATGGCAGGAGCAGGTATGCCTCCCGTGGAGAATACGTGTGGTTCATAAAAAAATAACTTTACTGAATGAGAATAAAGAAACTAAAAAACGCAAGTGAGAAACACAACATGTGTTTTTATGTGAAAAAAAGGAAAAAAGAAAATAGTAGGAACAAAACTGTCTCCCGTGGAAGATACATGTGGTTCATTAAAAAACCACTTTTGTAATGAAACAAATTAATAAGAATAAATAATGAGAAAAGCATTAAAATATAACAAATAATAATAAAAAAAATAAAAGTGTGAAAAAAACAATAAAAAAAGAAAAATAAAAATGATAGGAGCGAGCCACCCGTGGAGAATACTCGTTGTTCATAATAAAAAATCACTTTATTTGAATTAGAAAAATAACTAAAAAAACGCATGTGGGAAAACATGACATGTGATTTTAGGTAATAAAACAGATAAACAAGCAATGGATAATAAAAGAAACCGTTTTAATATAATAATAATAATAATAATAATAAAAGAAAATTAAAGTGTGATTAAAAAAAAAAAGACGACAGGAGGAGAACTGCCCCCCTAGATAGAACTGTGGTTCATAAAAAAGCACTATATTAAAATGAGAATAAAAAAATTTAAAAAAACTCAAGTGAGAAAACGTGACACGTGTATTACAGGAACATTTTGAAGATAGAAAGTAATAGATAGATAGAATATATAAAAGAGATAATAAGTAAATATTAATGAATAAAAAGAGAGATAGAGATATATTGAAAAACACACTTTAAATTTAATTTAAATTAACACATTTTATAATTTTTAATCTGTGTTTCTATGTAATGAAAGTGATAAATAGGAATGGACAATGAAAGAAATTATTATAATATAATATAATGTAATAATAACATAAATAAAGTGTGATTAAAAAAGAAATGTCTGCGGTGGAGGAGACCCACAACCATGGTACATTAAAAATTTCACTTAACTAAAAAAACTCATTGAGAAAACGTAACATGTGTAATGCGGAAATAATTTTAAAATAAAGAGTACATAGATAAAGAGAATAGATAAGAGAGATAATAAGTGAAAACAATAATAAATAAAATAGTGATCGAGATAAATTATATACTGAAAAGACACTTTAATTTTAATGTATTAAAACATTTAATGTAATCGGGAATGGATAATGAGGGAAACTGTTTTAATATACACTAATAAAAAGAAAATTAAAGTGTGAAAAAAAGGAAAAAAAAAGAAAAGAAAACAGTAGGAGTAAAACTGTCTCTCATAAAAGATACATGTGATTCATAAAAATCATTTTACTGAAATGAGATAAAAAACTAAAAAAACTCAATTGAGAAAACGTGACAGATATACTGGGAAAACAATTTTAAGATAGAAAATAAATGGACAAATAGAATGATAAGAGATAATGAGTTAAACTATATATTTTAATATAATAATGAAAAAATAACATTAAAGTGTGATAAAAAAAGGGGGAAAGAAAACGAATAATGAGAGAACGAATAAAACATATTAATAGGAACGAATAATGAGAGAAAATATTTTAATATAAGAATACTAAAAACGAAAATGAATGTGTTATAAGAAATAAAAAAAGAAAACAACAGAAGGAGGATTCTCCCATGGAGGATACCCATAATTTATAAAAAATCACTTTATTGAAGTGAGAATAAAAATTAAAAAAAAGTAAGTGAAAAAAATGACACATGTATTAGAGAAACAATTTAAATATAGATTAAATAGATAGAGAGATAATAATGAAATTATTAATGAATAGAATAATGAGATAAATGATATATTGGGAAATAAAAAAACTAAAAAAAGTAATAAAAAATATGACATATATATTAGGGAAACAATTTAAATATAGATTAAATAGATAAAAGAGAGATAATAAGTGAAATCATGAATGAGTAAAATAATGAGATAAATGATATATTGAAAATTAAAAAAAAGAATAACATTTAAATGATAAAAAAAAAGAGAAAAAGAAAGAAAGGCGTTGGAGAAAAAAATTAAAAAAAAAGGAAACAAATACAACGCGTGTTATTTGAGAAAAAAGAAAAAAATGGAGGAGCAGACAGTAGCCTAGGCGAACTACTTTCTTATAGTTGTAATAGATGAATATATTTTTATAATATCCTAGCCAAACTATGTTGCTTTTACCCCGAGTTACCATGTAGTAAAAACACTCAAAGATAATTCATGCGGGTTCTCCCAGGCGACAAATTTACCCCGGCTTGATTGCTTTACCATTCCGTTTGTTTAATACTATCAATTCGCCCTATAGAACCATAGTGTCAGCTATGAAGAGATTGCCTACTTCTTCTTCAATGGTCACTTTCTCCTACAACCCTATAGTAACTACTATGAGTACTTTTACCAATCAGACTTTGAGTTTCCTACGTATCGGCTCCCCAAACTCATCTATTAATTTTAGAGAAACATCTGTCACCTGAATCCTAAAATTAACCTATAACTCCGGCACACGGCGGAAGCTATGCATTAAGTAAAGATAAAATACCGATATTATAAAACAGGGATTCATAAATAAATACGAGAATTCACATACACTTTGGGGATTGAGTCAACTACATTCAATTATAGAGACGCTTAGCTACGCATGGTAGCCATTACAACCCAATGGAGAAGCTGTCACCTTGCTCTAATCCTAGCTCTGCCTTTATCGTCTCTCTAATCTCCTTCCTAAATGCTCCTTTGCTAACCTCCTTGACTTCTTTACAAAAGGTCCTATTTATAGACTAAGGAAAGCTATTTTAAATTTGGAAGAAATCTATCTTAATTTGAAATTTAAAAAGCTGGCGTGTCTTGCGCTTCACCTGCGCTAAGCGCAGGTGAAGCGTGTCATTCTGGAAGCTGCGCTCCACTTTGCGCTAAGTGCAGGTGGAGCGTGAAACACGCAGACTTTCTTTATTTCTTCATTTATCACTTTGATCTCTTTATGATCTTGCCTTTGCTTGATTGGCTTTCCTTGTTTCCCTTCTCTGACTTATCTTTCTTGTGTTTATTTAGCTTTTGAATTTAAACTGGAAAGTTATCTGCAGAATCCTTGTTTAAATGGCAGTTGATCTTATCTTTATTTGCTGATTTAAACTTCAAATTCGCATATCCTCTCCTCAAATAATGCTATCTTCTTTCCTCATTCAAATCTTCTCATAAATCTGCAAATTTAACAGATTTTCTATTAAAATAGGATCAAATTCAAATTCAAATCAAATAATCACAATTATTACAATTATTACTAAAAAGGGATTTTTTTGGGGCATAAATTACTATTTTAACCTTGACAAGTGCAGTAAAAATACAAGAATTTATCATATAATTTGCACTTATCAGTTGCCTAGGGCAAGGATCCTGTAACGTCCTAATTTCGAATTTAGGGATAATGCTCGTTGGAAGCACTATTCCTCAAATACATGAAATTGTTTTGCTCCATTATCGATATTGACATACAATCATACACATAAAGTGCTTAGGAAATCCAACATTTGCTTAAGATCCGAAATCAAAACCACAACATAATCCATGTAAGTTTCCATCAAAAGGATCAACATATCCTAATTGCTCCATACATAAACATCAGGAAATAGTATTATACATATTTTCTCGTGCTAAAAAGGAGAACCCAAATGGCTACCCATACACCATAATATCCCACAAAATAATCACATCCTATCCACTATACCACAATTCCAAAAATGAAATCACAATAGTAAGGGCTGACAAACAACCTACCCTAATGAGTCCTCAGCTCTCTAGTCAAGCATCTGGACAACAACCTGCACATTTGAATGTATATCCCACATCGTGGGGTGAGACTAACGTCCTAGTGAGTGTGATAAAAGCATGCATGTAGGGAGATCACACAAATGAAATTCAATAGGCAAACATATTCAGTACATATACAATTTGCTATTAAATGATGCAAACATGACTATGATGTGTTTTTACTTGACACTCGGGGTCTTTTCTCTATCTGTGACTGTGATGAGCGCTCGACCATGTAACCAAGGACCGTCGTCCAGGCCACCTATGATTAATTTTTATTAATAATCAATGAACAATGCATGTTGTCATTTTTAGCTTGAGGATCCCCCATCTCCCTATTGGCCGAGAGTTCAATGTGGTTAACTCGTCATTTTACAACTAGTTGCCCGAGGCCTGTGATGGTCCGGAGACCTTGCCCTGTCCCTCGCTTGAGCGAGCCTCAACTCAGAGACTCCCCCCTCTCTGCCCTGTCCCTCGCTTGAGCGAGCCTACCTAAACTCAAAACCTTCCTCTCTTCACTCTTACTCTCCCTTTCCCCCTTTATTCTTAGTGTATTAACCTCCTTCTAGCTCAACCCATTTTATCCGAATCTCTTCCCTCATTTTCGTCAATCCTTTAAATAATCCCTTCCTTCTATATCTAATTCCCCGTTCAACGTTCCTACTATCAGACTCATCTTTATAATCCTCCTCTTAAGGTGAGGTTTATTCTATGTTAATTCTACAATTATGGTTGGCTTAACACCTGGTTTCCCTTCTAATTTCTCTTAAAACTCTTATCTCTTAGTACATTCCCTACTTCTTATCAAAATTCATATTCAAGCCCCCAAGTTCTCATACCACTCCTAACCTCCCTTTCCTTGGCCAGATTCACAGCCTAGGGCTTCCATGATATTTCTAGATTCTAATTTCTGGGATGTTACAATTCTACCCCCTTAAATAAATTTTCCTCAAAATTTGCTCTGTTAACTCTACATTTCACTACCTTATTATACAGTCTCTAAGGTCCTAGTGTGCTTAGTCGAACATTCCACACTCCTCACATTGAAAGGTTTGCTCCATTGGCCTAGGCTCTAGGTCTTCACGTGTAGTCTCACGAGAAAAGACAACCCCAACCAAAATCATAGCCGATTACTGGGATAAAACCGCATCCATGAATGCATTACCCTAGTTTCACAGTCAACCCCATATCTCTAAAGAATTTTTTCCTAGGCCAACTTCTTCCTTTCCGGGTCGTCATTGCATACCTACCCCTATATTTTCAAGTGTATCCAAAAGGTTTCCAAGCTCAAACCCTAACATAGGAACCCTAAATTAACTCCTCATCCATCAATAATCATACACAAGAAACATGGCAATACGCATAAAGAATGAAATCGTGTAGCAAGGAAATGGGAACTAGAGAGTAGGGTTCATAGGAGAGTTCTCATACAAAATGGAGGTTATGTGGGTGAATTATAGTCACCTAAAGGAAGCCCAAATGAAGAGGAAATGTGGTGGATATGTGGATGAGCAAGCCTCTTTCTCCTTCTCCTTCTCTTCTCCTTGACCCAAAAACACACTCTCTCTAGGAATCTCTCTCTAAAAGAGGGAAAGGAATAAATGAGTTGCGCCCTAATAAGTATGAATTAAAAACTCAATTTTCACACTCTCACTCAAGGGAGGATTCCTAGCTTGAGTGAGTGTGCTAAGTGCCTTCTGTTTTCACGTCCTCGCTCAAGTGAAAGGCTCCTCGCTTGAGCGAGAAACGTCCAGAGAGCATCCCCTGATGCTGCCCTTGCTCGCTTGAACGAGGCTATTCTCGCTCGAGCGAGGCTGTTCTCGCTTGAGCGAGGCTATCCTCGCTTAAACGAAAAAACCAGAACTAAAATTTTCACATTTTTACTGATATTTTCGCTCAAGCTAGGGTATTCTCGTTTGTGCGAAGATGCTCTAATGGAAATTCCAGATTTCCATTTCTAATCATTTTCACCAACTTTTACCCTTTTTTCCTAGTTCCTTTTTACAAAAATACCTTTCTTACCCTATTTGAATTATGAAGTCATTTTATGAAATTTTGGTTATTACAAGAAAAGTATAGTACATTTTATTGAATTTTAATGGATCTATATTTGGTTTTAGAACACAAAAAAAAAAAAATGGGAATATATATACACTGGAGTATACATGTGTATATATATTATATAACTTTAAATCATAAACCATAATGGACTTAATAATTATATAGGCTTCCCGAGAAATATAAGTTATCCATTCAAAAAATTTAGTTTTATAAAATTAAATACATCAAATAATAGAAGCTCAAACCCAGAAAATTCTAACACACTCAGCTCATTAAAATTAATCCTAGGCTCAACGCTATGGATTTAATTAGGCTCATTTAAACTAATGAATACACACTATGTAACGCCCTAATTTCTGAACTCAGAAATAATGCCCGTTGGAGACACTATTACTGAAGTTCTTGAAATCATTTCGTTAAATTTCCGATATCGTCATACATTAGCTTAAACTCTCCAACGATTAGCTTAAGCCAAAACAAGACAAACGTTAAAGACCTTAAATAGGTATGACCTACTTAAGTTCAGGGAAGAATTCACACTAAGAGAAGTGTGATTCATTGAACTCATACTGGAAATCCGGCAGAGTCTCCCCTAAAAACCGGACAATTACCAATTTCAGCTTAACCTGAAAATCAGCAAAACCAGTACAATTCAATATCATAACATTAAAACTAGGCCTCAGTGGCCAACTCAGAAATAATTACACTTATACAATCTACATCTCAGCGAAAAGCCAATTAAACAAATACAAATACTCCAGGAACTACTCCTATTAAACTAATCTTCCAGCTGAAATAAGACTCGGCTCCACCCTCACCTTAACTGCCTCAACCTCACCGGCGGTACCTGCACCACTAAAATATATCCCCGAAACTTGGGGTGAGATAATAATCCCAGTGAATACAACCGCATGCATGAATGCAGGGAGCAGATATCAATGACAATTTAACAAACTTCACACATAACACATTCATGAATCAAATACATAAAACATGTTTACCAATAGTCAATAACAAACTAAAAGCAATACGTAATTCAATAAATATGATTTGTTGAGTAATGCAAGTTATGATGCTCATGATGCACTTACTGTTGTGCTCAGCGGGCATGATCTTATCACTTTCTAAAGTTAGACCTGAGCTCAGACTACAGGAACCGGCTTTCCTGGGGACGAATCCACCCAAACTGGACCGAAGTCGTGTTTTACTTACTTACTTGATTCTTAACTCACAGCGCAAAGGCCGGCTTAATTAACTCACGGTCGAAACCGGCTTATATTATTCAAATGCACATAATAACACTTTTCGTAAGTTTGCAAGTATCGTAAACTTCGACATTCAAAGGTTTTTCAAGCAAATCCTAACCTCAATCACTCAATTCCATACAAACATTACCAACCCAAACAAATTAACTATATAGAAAGGGAATTAAAGGAATAGGGTTCATACAATGAGCATTTCGACAGTTTCGTGAATCTCGCACCGATCTGGATATTAATATGAGTTACAATTGAGAGTTTTCAATAGTTACGATAGTTTCGATAGTTTCGAAGCTTTCGATAGTTTTGAAAGCTTCGAAACTAAGGATTTCGACACTCAATTCCAAACCCATATGTTCAATCCATCGATTATCATTCCAAAACAGCTAGAATTCACCATTACAATCAATAATTTACGAAATAGAGAAAGGGGAAGAAGAGGGTTTGGGAACATGCATTTAGAACCATACAACTACTACCATACAAGTGAGTTGTACTCACCTAAGTGTGAAATCCCAACATGGAAGAGTGGAAGAAGAAGATCCTTGCTTCACATCACCTTCCCTAAGCTTGGATCCCGATCCTCTCTCTAGAACTCTCTCTCCCTCTCTCTAGGTTAGAAAGAATATGGAAATTAATACATGCAATATGTTTTTAAGTTACCGGTTTTAGTGCATTTTACTGATGGTAATCGATTATAGACCCATTGTAATCGATTACCAGCAGCGAAAATAACACTAAAAACCCTTTCTGGCAATCTGGTAATCGATTACAACTTATGGTAATCGATTACTAAGAATTCTGCTCTCAGGTAATCGATTACATAATCGATTACCAAAAATTCTGCTCTCGGGTAATCGATTACCATCCCTTGGTAATCGATTACCAAAACTCAGCTCTCTGGTAATCGATTACAAACTCTTTGTAATCGATTACCAGCAACCCAAACTCACTAATTTTACTTAGACAAAATCCTGAACTTGGTTTTAAAACAAAGTTTTAACCCCTAATTCCTCAACTTACCTTTCCTTGATTACTAACACATAATTCTCTGATTGTAACCTAATGAATTATTAAAGCTCCTAATTTGCGGGATGTTACACACTAGAGCATAAAATACAAATTTTGATAAAACAAATCAACAAAGTGAATATTTAAAAATCATAATTTCTTGAACACACACAAATAAATAATAATTTTTTTCACTTCCTTTAAAATTCATATACTACTTTACAAAAAAAAATTAATGTTTCTAAAAATAAAGAAGTATTTATATTTATCTTTCTTAAGAAACTAATAAGAAGTGTTAAATCAAAATATAGAAATATTTAATATTCTCATCTAAAATATATTATTCAATAAATTTAGTTTTATAAAATCAAATACATCAAACAATAGAATCCCAAACCTAGAAAATTCTAACACATTCAGCTCATTAAGATTAATCTTAGGCTCAACTTTATGGATTTAATTAGGCTCATTTAAACTAATGAATGCACACTAGAGCATAAACTACAAATTTTGATAAAAAAATCAATAAAGTGGATTTTTAAAAATCATAATTTCTTGAACACACACATATAAATAAATAATAAATTTGTTTTTCATTTTAACCTTTAAAATTCATATGCTACTTTAAAAAAAATTGTTTCTAAAAAAAAGAAGTAATCATTATTTATCTTTCTTAAGAAACTAATAAAAAGTGTTAAATGAAAATATAGAAATATTTGATATCCTAATCTAAAAAATTATGTACTTTTAATTTAAATAATTATACTAATTTATTTAATAGAATACTACATTGTTAAATTCCATTAAGTGTTTCTTAAATAGATATATTAGTTAATAGAAAGTATAAAAGCGAAATTTGACTTTCTATTTAATATATGTTTAATTTAAATAATTAGAATAATTTATTTATTATATAATAAATTATTGGTGAGCATTAATTAATTATTTAAATATAGTAAAATTCACTTGAGCATTGATATTAATGTGGTATAATAAAATATAACATATGGAATACTAAAAATCTCTTAAAATTTATTAGTATTATATGAATAGTAGTATTAAATATAACAAATGGAATACTATACATCTTTTAAATATTTTGTGAATTTATATCATTTACATTCAAATAATTTTTTATATATTTAAAATCATTTTAATAATTAGTTTAAAATCCATTGATTATTGTTATTTCAATGTTTATTAAATTTAATTTTATGTATTATAATTAGTATTTTATATTATATCCTAATTAATCACGTTATTAATTGATTTTCTATTCAAAGTATATTAAACATAAAATTAACATTAAACATGTTTAATTAAGAAAATAATTTATAAGATTGCAAATATTATGAAAACTCTAAAATTGCACATGTTAAATTGTCATTAATGTTTCCTTCTTTGTTGCTTGATTTTGAAATGCATCTCTTTCAAGTTTGAATATAAAAAATTAATCAAATTCATTATGAAATTACTCAACCCCAATTTTTTAAATGAACTTTATAGTTATGATAACATAAGAATGGAAATATATAAAATTGGAAAAAAAAACTATTACATAATTTTTATCAATTTAATTTTTTCATATAGTAATATTTTAAACTAATGATGACATAAAAATAAAGTAATAAATAGTGAAATAGACTATCATATACTTGCTATTTTAAACTAATAAATTGTTTTTAAACTTAAATATTAAAAATTTATCTTTTATGCAATCTTTATTGTTGATTATGGTGAAAATGATATAAATTATATTAAAAATATTGTATAACATGAAACATTTAATAAACTCTTTTATATACATTTAATTTCTGTTATAATCTTTCATATTTTGAAAATGATAAATTATTTTTTTGAATTTCTTATTTTTATATTTAATTTATAATCATTTACACATATTTATGTAAAAGTTACTCAAATAAATATAAAATATAAACATGTGCAAATTGCAAATGTATAATTTCTAGTTATATAGTATCATTTGAAAATGAAATTTAAAATAGAGTGAACGCGGGAAAAAGTGGAGCCTATATTGAAAGTTCAAAATTATTTGAAATAATTACTATCCATACTATAATTATTATAATATGAACGCAAAAAAAAAATTTCCTCTATTTATAGAGATTACACATATCATTGTTGTACTTCTTCTTCTTCTTCTTCTTCTTCTCTTGGGTAAAAAGTTAAAAGAAAAATTCTCTCCTCTGGTTTTTCTTCTTCATGTTATGCAGTGAAGGTTTGTCTTATCTTTTCCTTTCCAAATTTTCTTATATAAAGATTATTATAACCGTTGTAATCTATACAATGATTTTATTGACTTATGTTCTGTAACATCCCAAGTTTAAATTATAATGTGTGAAAATGATAATGAAATAGGTTTTGAGAGAAAAGGAATTGGTTTGGTAGTGTTTGGAGGTTAGGGGAATGGTTTAGGCAACAAACCAAAAAATTTCACTCTGGTCTGCTCACTCAAGCGAGCAAAGAATTGAATTTGGAGGTTTTGGCAGAAAGTTTGCGTGCTCAAGCCCGCACGTGCGTAGATTTTTGTGAGCAACTCAGAGAGTTCGCTCAATCAAGCGCGTGAACGTGTTTTGGTTTTTAAAGCGCAGAAGCCTCCCTTCTCCTCATTTATTGATTTCCCTTAGGGTTTTTAGAGAGAGGGAAGCTCAGAGAGAGAAGGAGCAAGGAAGAAGAAGGAAGGCTTGATTGAAGGTTCCCCCACCATTCCTAGGCTTGGAATCATCTCCTCCTCCTCTATCATCTCCATTTTCTTCCATTCATGATGAGTGTGTTCACCACTCACTTCCATCTTGTGAAACCCATGAATGCTCCCTTCTTCCTCCTTCCCTTGCTTGCATTGAATTCCTTTGCTTGATTATGAATGATTATTGAGTTATTGGTTGGATTAGTTGTTGAATGGTTATTTTGCTCAAACCCTAGGGTAGAGAAATTTGGGGATTTTGCTATTCTTGAATGTTAATGATAGAAAGTGAGTAGAACTATACAATCATGTTGTAATATGCCCTGGAAGGATGTATATAACTCTTATGAAATTATCTCACTCATGTTTGAAGGAACATGATTTGGGTCTTTGAGACCTCATGGTATAATGTATAAATTGACTGTTGAGTCCTTGGCCTTCATATTTAAAAGGGGTATTTGGGTCCTTGGATTTCATGTGTAAAAGAGGAAATTGATTGTTTGAATCTATCATAGTAATGGGGTAAGGTCCCTGTGGCCTTCAGGGATGACGGTCCCTGTTAGCCTAAGCTCAGTCTAGCCTTCACAGATAAGTGGAAAACCCCTTGGGTGTTGGGTTAAACACTTCATGTTAAATCTATAATTTGATTCATTGGATTTGATTATGATGAGATATTGTTGAGTTGTTTGGATTGCTGCATTACAGTTGCTTGAACTCCCACACTGCTTGTTTATACGCACTCACTAGGACTCTAGTCGCATTATACGATATATTTTGTATTTAGATTCGCATGGTCCCAGGCCGAATGCTTGACTTAGGAGAAGATTGGAGGTTTGGGCTGTATTGAACTAGTTATGTATAAATGATTGCTCTTTATGTTGCTTAAGTAACTGTTGGATTTCCTGAGATTTGTTTTATGATTGTGTTGAAAAATCGATAATGCGTGAAATAATTTCATAAATTTGGGCATTCCATTTCCAACGAACGTAATCCTTGAATTAAGAAATTAGGACGTTACATGTTCTATACAAACTAGGTAATATTTTTTTAGTTTACAAAAGCAAAACAAAAACTAAGAATTGAAGTTATGAAATCCAGTGTCCTTTGTAGTGAGATATATTGGTTATTACATGCCTTGTGAAATCAAGTATTCATTTTTTTTTCAACTTATCATTATTTGTTTTAAAAAATGCTAAGTATTATCCTTGATTGAATTTAGCATATATCTAAATTTTGAATTTTTATTTTCCTCCTTAACTCTTGTTGATTGGTGCCAACTTTAATTTGTTGTTCCAAATGTATATTGATATGTGATCTTTTCTATTCAGTGTATATATCTGACAATATATCAATGTGTGTTATTTCCTATTCTCATCTCATATATATATATATATATATAACATTGTTATGTGATGCAGGATGGCAACGGAGAACCAAGATTGGTCGCATATGCCAAGAGATACTAGAAATGATTTGCAAGAAATTGAGTATTCGAGATCAAGTATATTTTGGAGTTGTGTGCAAGACTTGGAATTCTGCTACCTCCAATAAGGCCCATCTTTGGGTCCCAGACACCCCTTGGTTATTGTCCAATAATGGCATAAATTCACATTATATGCTTTATTGCTCAACACTTGAGAAAAAATTTAATATCCAAAAACCATTCAATGGCGCTCATATTTGTGGATCCATCAAGGGCTGGCAGGTCATCCGCTTCGGAAACAATTTTTCTATTCTCAACATCTTCTCCAGAGTTCAAATTGATCTTCCTTCTCAAAGCACCATGCCAGGAAATTATATACCTTTAACGTTCACATTTTCAACATGTCCCAAATTAAACCCTATCATTATTGCAGGTGTTACTTTTAGTAGGGGCATAATTGGTGCAAGGTTGGAGATAAAACATGGAAAGCCTACGAATCTAAAGAAGAATATGGTAATCTAGCATTTCACAATGACAAGCTCTATGCTATTAACCGAGATGGTTACAAGATTAACATATTCCAACTTAGGGATGAACCACCAAAACTCCATTTGTTTGAAACTATATATGCTTCAATCCCAATTGTGAGTCCCTCAAATGCTTTTAAGCTATATCTGGTGGAGTCTAATGGTAATCTTTTGCTTGTCAAGAGGTATTATCACCATTTAACATGGCACACAACAATTGGCTTTGATATTCTCAAGGTACAAGAGAAAAATTGTAGCTCACCCGACCAATTAGTCAATGTGGATAGCTTGGAAGGGCAAACTTTATTTATCTGTGAGTACAATTGTGAATCTGTTCCAGGTAAACACTGCCAAGGGCTTGAACAAGACCACATATACTTCATTGACCACTACAATGATGCTTTAAAGTCCAAATTAGGAGTTTTCATGGTTAATATGGGACGTTTGTTTAGGAAGCCTCTTATCAATTATTCCAATGTGTATCCTCCAATTTGGGTCATGGCTAGGTTTGCATTTAAATGTGATTGCAAATGTCACTCAACCATGTGGGAGCTCTGAAATTAATCAAGAGAAAAAAATACTTACATGTGAAATCAAATTAATGTTGTGAGTATGAGATTTGGATTTTGTATCTTTTGAGTGAACTAGAAAGATATTAAAGAGGTAATAAATTTGAATGCAAATATTATGAAATAATATTTTGTTAAGAGTACTAAATTGTATGTTATTCTTTTATGGAAATGTTGCAATGACTTTCTTATTGATTCATCAATGGGAATTTTTTTGGGGTCGTACATATAAAGCAACTATGTGCGAAAAAGGTCATGAAAAAAATACATATGTGGTCGTGCGGCTAGACCCAAATTTTGTTGAGTAATTATATCCTTCCACCCTAAATTTGTATAGTACACCTAAACCCTTTTTATGTTAAAGAGAGGGAGAATCAATCGATTTCTTTTACATATGGATGTGTGTGTGTATATATATATGGGTCAAAATAAGATGATTTAGAGCTTGTTTGTATCTTATTTGGTATCATTTAGAATTGATTTTTACATAATCAAAAACAAATTACAATGGTATAACGTGCTTTGTGATTTTTGAAAATCATTTTTTTTGAAAGAGCTAATCAAGAAGCAAATTAATGTACTCTTATATAGATAACATATGTATTTTAAAACATGTGTTATTCAGATTGAACATAGAACTATTTCTTTTATAGAAATATAAAGGTAAAGTAGTAGATTTTTGAAGTTATATCTTCACTCTTATAAGAAAATATAGTATCTACGATAACTATATAACATCTATGCATGTAAATTAAGAAGTAAATTATTATGTAGAGTAATTAAATTACACAAAAAATTATATGCACAAAAGTAAAAGTGATTTATTTTCAATAAGAAAACTCTACAATTAATTTTATCCATGATAATAGTAAGTAAAAGGAAATATTATAGAGAGCGATATTATTATTTTAAGTATTTTGATAAATAACAATTCAATCAAATGCATTTGGTTATGTTTGTTTAGAGTAAATGCTTGAATAGGTCCCTTAAAATACACGTATCGCTCATTGGATCCCTGAAATATTATTGTCAATGGAATTTGGTATGGCAATTTATATGTTGACTTATGGCGTTAAATACCAAATAGATGTGTACATGGCTCACATGTTGGATCCTACATGGAAAATAGGATAAAACTAGAGTTTTCGGGTATATGAAATTGAGGCTAAAAGGTAATTGTTTATAGGAGTAAATGAGAAAGATGAAAAACCATGAAAGTAAATGGGAGGAATATGAATTATCAATTGGTTATGTTAATTTGTTGTAGTTATTACTTTTGTTAACTAATCACGGAGTATTCTTAATTGGTTATGTGGATCAGTACTGATAAAAGCTACAATATTGCTATCACTTCCATGGGATGATTCTCCCCTACTATCAATTTAATCTTATCGATCTTTGGAATGGCCTTGAGGACCTTTTTAGCTAGATTTTTGTCATAACTCTTTTTAAGTATCGCTACTAAAATAATTGGTCTAGTTTAGCCAAGGAGTTTTAGGTTAATATATGTTTTTGGGTCATTCTTTTACTTATGATTTTTATGTTTTCAAGGAAACCAATTTTCTCAAATAGAGTTGGTCTTCTTAGGTTTGCTTCTCTTGATTAGAATATTTACCTTTAAGGTGTATCTTTAATATACTATGCAGCTATAAGCATGATATATATATATATATATTTTTTTTTTCATTTAGAATTTGGAGAAATTGAGCTAGGACTATTATCTATAAAAACCTTAATTTTAAGCAAGAACTTGTTATATCTTTTATGTATGATTTCTTGTTATTATGTTTTTTCATTGTTATTAAAACAAGAGGCAAATGATTAAAGAGATTATAGTAGAAAAATGGCATAACATTCCTAACTTATCAGATCTAAATTTCATTGAAAACTACACTTGGTTGCACTAGTACGTTACATTTGACACTAGGATGACTAACTCTCATATACAACACCTTAGAGTAACACATGATTTTGTAGCGACATAATAGTAACATTACTTTCTTATCAACATTACAAAGAATCCAAATGCAATGATAACCAATATTCCATAAGTTGAAAATGTGTATTTTTATATGAATAGCCATTTTCTTCTTCAACATTTTCTTTTCCTTCTTTTCAAACTCTTCATTGTCTTTTCCTGTTTTAAGTGTGGTTGGACTGTTCGCTCACTCAAATTACCCACAAAGTCAAGATTTTATTCATGTATAATTGGCATCTTAAAAAATTCCTATTAGGGTTGTCTTCAATGTGAAAAGTAAACAATTTGGCTTCCCTTCCATATTAGCACATCCTCGTCGAATGCTTTCTTGATTCCAAACTGTTGAGTCTCATAATCAATTTAAGTACTCAAATCGGATTCAAGACTCACATATCCTAAGTTTTAATAGACAACAAGGATTGTTTATAAGAACAATATCACTTGAAGGTATTTTTGCTTAATTGAGTGCTATGAAGAAGAAGCCTCAAGTTGAACCTATTGATATGAGGGAACCTTACGAAAAGCTAAGATCTACTGAAGCGTGCCGCTGCGCTTCACCTACGCTAAGCGTAGGTGAAGCGTAGAAAACAGAGAGCAATTTGATATTTCTGCACTTTGCTTCCGCTTAGCGAGAGTAAAACGCAGAAAACAGAGAGTAATTTTTCAATTCTGCGCTTCACCTGCGCTAAGCGAAGGTTGAAACGGAGAAAACAGAATTGAAATTCTATTTTCTGTTTCCTACTGCTTCCTAACTCTAGTTGTTTTCATCCTTTACTCATTAAAATTAATCCAATTCTCAATAATTCGCTACTATACACAGGCATTGACTCTAAACAAACAAAAATAAAAAACAAAAACAAAAGAAAATTAAAAACAAAAAATGTTGGGTTGCCTCCCAGGAAGCGCTTGTTTAACGTCTGATAGCTTGATGCCTGGTTACTCAAAAACTTATGGTGGCCTCAACTGGAGGATGATGGTTGACTCTGCTCCAGTTCTTCCTTTTAGTTCCCATCCTCCATGCCAATTTCTTACTTTCTCATCATCATGTCTTCACTAGCTTCCTCTTCTGATGCTGCCCTTTTTCTCTTTTTAAATTTGAACTCCAACATGCTTTCTGGTTGCTTAACTCTTATTCTTGGTTTCCTCAGAAATCCAGAAACCTTTTTCTTCTTTTGCTCCACGATATCTGGGGGAGCTTATTTCTTTCTTACCTTTGGCAATTGAGATTTAGATTTAAATTTATAGATCCTGTAACATCCCAAAGTTTAGAAATTTAGAATTAAAATAAAATAATAATAAATAAAATAAAAATACTTATAACTGTATTTCGATAATATTGGTTATAAAAGAGAATTTTTATAATAATAACAGTAACTATTAATAAAATAATATTATAATATTAACGATATAATGATGCGATAATATGGTTACTAAGAGGGATATATATATAAGATTGGATTTTAGAAGATATAATAATTGTTATTAATATAACAAGATAATAATAAAATTATTAGGAGATAAATCATATTACTAAGGTTTCAATTAACCTTTATTGTTATAAATATAGTAATTATTATATTATTAATATAAAAATATCAGAATCGATAGGGATAAGCTTAGGAAAGAGATATGCTTCAGTATCTTAATTTAAGATCATATTTCAAAATAGGAATGATTACGTCACAAGAATTAGAGATAGGAAAGTAATGTCAGTTTTAGGATAATGTTTAATTATAAGATTTGAATTTAAATTTGAATGTAGACGGATAAGGTTCCTATAATTAAGGAGAGTACAACATAATAAATTATAGATAATTAAATATAAATGAATTTAGGAAATTTATAACATGATTAGAGTGAAGTAAGGAATTGATAAGGAAAAGGTTAAGAGGCAAGAAATAAGTTCTTAGAAATAGGATTCTCGCTTGAGCGAATTATGCAGCAAAAATTGCAAAAGTGGGTTCTGTAATTTTCGCTCAAGCGAGTAGCAACTCGCTCAAGCGAAAAACAGGGGAATTTAGAGTGTTGTTGGACGTTTTTTGCTCGAGCGAAAGTGTTTTCGCTCAAGTGAAAATGAGAGGGGGAACATGGATTCGAACGACTCGCTCAAGTGAATTTGGCTCGCTTGAGCGAGAAGACGGTTACAACATTTTATAAAATACGAGTCCAGTCAGTTTCGCTCAGTTTCTATTCCGTTCCTTCATATTTTCAGAGAGAGAAAGAGAGGTTATAGTGAGAGAACATCCCAGCAAGGATCAAGAACGACTCCTACACTCCAAGATAAGTCTTTCATCAATCTTTCCTCCATCAACGCCTTCTACTCTCCATTCGTTCTTCGTTTCTCTTGACTTTCAGGTGGGTGTGATTCTCACTTGTTTGCTATTGTTGCTGTCTAAGCATGATCCCCCATCTTATTATCCCCTTCCTTCACTGAAATATGATGAATTTGTTTAGATGAACCTAGGGAATGTTAATGTGTTGATGGATGAGTGTGATGTTTTTACAAACCATATGGTAGAAGATTTGATTAACTATAAGTGTTATGAATTTGAGCATATATTTATGAAATCATGGGTCTTTGGCCATCACAGTCATGAATTATGAATTTAATTATCATAGGGCTTATAGCCATCATAGTGTCTTCGGGCTATCACAGGGTCATTGACCATCACAGGCCTTCAGGCAAATTATTTAAGAAAGACGGGGTAACCATATCAAACTCCTGGCCAAGAGGGAGATGGGGTCCCCAATCACAAAATGAATTATGATTTGAAATAATATTTAAGACTTAATCATAGGTAGCCCTGGACGACGGTCCTTGGTTACATGGCCGAGCGCTCATCACAGTCACGTTACAGAGAAAAGACCCCGGGTGTCGGGTAACAACACCTCACAGTCATGCATTGCATCATAATCATTGATTTAAAGATGATGAATCACGTTTAATTGCTTTTATTTATGATGCTTTGAATAAATATGTATTTTTGTGGTGGTTCTTGGTTGTCTCCCCACACTGCACACACTTGTCACGCTCACTGTAACATCCTAAAATTTTGTTAAGTAAAATATTAATTAAATTAAATAAATAAGTAGAGGAAATAATTAATTAAATAAGATGAATAAATAATAGGATCAATATTATTATTAGTTTTATCCATAAAGCTACTTCAATTTAGAAAGAAGATAAGGGGGTTGAGGATGGGCCCAAGCCCATATAGGCATTTTAGTAAGAGGGGTTATCAGTTCACCCTAATCCTTATTCGTCAAATCGTCAGAGAGCGAAACTAAGGAGGGGAGAAACCAAGTCTCAAGAGGAGGTTGCTGCAGAGTGGTCGTCAAGAACAAAGAAAGAGTCTTCCTTGCTGTTCGATCTTCACTTCAAGGTACGGTGGGGGAGAGGGTGCTGCTTGTATATGCATGTAGGGGTGCTTGGGTAGTAACCTAAGAGTATAAATTCGTATTGATGTATGTATAACTGAGAATGAATGATATAAACTGTTGATTTATGGTTGATTGGATGTCCAGTGATGATTTATTGGGTGAGATTAAAGATGATATTGAGAATAATGAAAAGGGGAATTAGGATTTGAGAATTTGGGGATTTTGATGAATTGGTTGTATAATATGAAAAAGATTGTTGTTCTGCTGAGTTTTGGATGATATTAATGTTTATGAATGTTGTTTATTCGAAAAAGATTGATTAGAGATTGATTGGAATGGTTTAGAGATGTTAGAAATCGTGAAATCTGCGATCTGCGTCGCGGGTAATCGATTACCAGGTGTGGTAATCGATTACCAGGGTGTTCTGGGCAACCCAGAAATGTTGTTTGCTGATGGTAATCGATTACAGGTTTTGGTAATCGATTACCAGAGTTTGTTTGCAGGTAATCGATTACAGGGGTGCTGTAATCGATTACCAGAGTATTTGGTCGCAGGTAATCATTACAAGGTGGTTGTAATCGATTACCAGAGACTTTGTTTGTAGGTAATCGATTACTGGAGGTTGGTAATCGATTACCAGAGTGGATTTTGAGAGCCTAAGTGCTCAATGATGCTTGATATGCTTGATAATGGTTTGGTATGCATATAGTTGGTGATTATGCTATATATTGATGATGTTTTGGAATGCATATGGTTGGTTAATATGCTATGTAATTGATGTTATTTGGAATGCATGTGGTTGGTGAACATGCTATGTAATTGATGTTATTTGGAATGCATGTGGTTGGTTAACATGCCATGTAATTGATGTTATTTGGAATGCATGTGGTTGGTGAACATGCTATGTAATTGATGTTATTTGGAATGCATGTGGTCTGTGAACATGCGATATAATAAATGATGTTACTTGAGTTGTGCGGGCCCATAGAGGGGGTAACTTAAGAGAGATGCCTTGAGCATGTGTGAGACCTGAATTGTGCGGGCCCATAGAGGGGGTATATTTCAGGAGGTGAACTGCGTTGTGCGGGCCCATAGAGGGGGTACAACTCAGGGGATCAAGATGGGGTGTTCGATGCACGTGCCCATAGAGGGGGTGCAACCTAGGGTCGAATGTCGTTGTGCGGGCCCAACGAGGGGGTACAACCTATCGGTTTGTGTGGTGATGCCGATAGATTATCTTGGTAATAACTAGAGTGATTGACGAGGTGCACCCATTGTGTGGAGTTCCAAGTCATGATCTTTGGGTAGATGATGAGATGAGTATTGGAGCATTTGATAGTTGGAATACTCAACGATGGAATTGAGTTATATAATGATGAGTTTTGGTGCATATAATATTTGGAATACTCAACTATGGAATTGGGTCATATGATAATGTTAATGAGTTTGGATGCATACATGTTGGATGTATATTGTTATATCTGATGATGATATTGTGTTATTAAATGATGTTGTGAGTATTAATGATGAATGAGTATTATGTGAGCATGTGACTCCTTTGGTGAATGATGGTATGAGATTATCTGTTGAGATAGATGAATAGCTTTATGCTGATTTATGAATGTTACTTATTTGATGGATTATTGGATGTTTTGGTATGAGGTATGATGATTGTTGATGTTGTTTATATGTGGGTGAGGATAGGGTAGCCTCCTATGTGTATGTATAAGTAGTATTCTTTTCCTCACCGTATACTGTGGATATTATTTTTACAGGTGTTGATGAGGACACGATTGGTGTTGAATTGATTAAAGGGAATGTGCTCTGATAGTTGTGACATCAGGGTATAATTTTGGGGGTATTTTATTATGTTTCTAGTTAGGAAGGCTTTTGGTGTAAACTATTTTGGATGTCTTACACGGCAAGTAGGATGTTCAATATTTTTATTTTCTTTGGAGATTCCGCTGCATGAGTGTTGGATTATAATTGAGTTTTATTTCGTTTTAACTAAGTTGTTTTCGAACTAATGAGGTTTTTGGAAAGAGAGTTTTGTGAACCTTTTACCCATCGTGGGACGTTGCCTTTTCCATAATTCAATTTATTAAACATATAAGAGTATGAGGTAGAAGGGTGTCACACTCACTGGGACGTTGGTCTCACCCCATTCCATGGGAACAATATTTCAGTGGTGCAGGATACTCCTCAGGATTACGACGAGCAGTAAAGAACTCGTGAAGGATATTAGTATGGTGTTTAGTTACATTGATGTATTTAACCTTGCTTAGGACCACTGTTGTTATTTGTTAGGATGTTCTTAGGAATTATCATGCTATTTTAATACTTTGGATTAGAACCCTGATGGCAACCTTGTGTTGACTTTCTTGAACTTATGTATGTAATGTTGGAGCGTTAGTAATTGTTGTGTTACTCAAGCGACTATGTTTTATTTTTATACGCGAAATTAACGAATTATTTTCACGAGTTTGGAAATAGTGCTCCCAACAGGCATTATTTCTGAATTTAGAAATTAGAACATTACAATCCCATCAGTAGGATCTATTTTTAACTTTTTTGGAGTCTTTTTGTACTTTGGGGATTTCTCTGTCAATGTGAAACACAATGCTCTCATCTTTGGAGCTTAATTGATATTTTCCATGATCAACATCCACAATTGCCTTGGCAGCTTTCATAAAGGGTCTTCCGAAAATTAAGGGGACATCAGTATCCTCTTCTGTTTCTGCAATGTAAAAGTCAACAAAATATACAAACTTGTCCACTTTAATTGGTAAATCTTCAATCTTCCCATATGGGCTTTGAGTGGACTTATTTGCAAGTTGTAACTTTACGTTGGCAGGCTTGACCTTCAAAATTCCCAGCTTGTTAAAATACGATAGCGGCATCAAGTTGATGCTCACTCCAAGATCTAATAAAGCATAAGTAGCTGGATGATTACCTATGGAAAGAGGTACAGTGAACTTACCTGGGTCAAGTGACTTGCCTGTGTGTGTAGACCTCTTCTGGTTCGCACTCTCCTCGTTGCACAATCTCTTCTAGCTTCTCTTCTTGTTGAACACTCCTTGATAATCTCTTCTTTGGGCACTTGCTCTTCAAATTTGATGTCTCCTTCTACATCACTTTCTTCTGTATGATTGCCATAAGTAGCAATCAAATTACAGTGCACCTTTGGATTTGTCCGAGTGTTTGCTGTGAAGTGGCCATTCTTGTGTTCTGCCATCTCTGTTGCTAATTGGCCTACTTGATTTTCTAATGCTTTGATTGATGCTTCCGTATTCTTCTTGAATCCGTCAAATCCTTGTATGAAAACATCAATCTTCTCTTCCAACCTGGTCAGTCTTTCATATGTTGATGGTTGTTGCTGCTGGTCTGGTGTGTCTATTCCCTCCATTATGCCCCCATCCAGAGTTATTTTGGTTATTCCTCATCCTTGTGAGTACTGATTATTATTGTTGGAGAAAGTTCCTTGCCTCCCCTGGTTACCCATAAAGTTGACTTGTTCGGCTTGGTTTTCTTGGTAAGAGAATTGACCATTGGGATGTCACCTCCGCAAAAGTCACAGATCAAAGGTTGGGCTTGAATAGGTTGGGATTGGACAACTTTTAATTGTTGAGGAAGTGCCTTCAGCTATTCTGTGAGTGCCTCTATCTGTCTTTTGATAAGCTTGTTCTCCGCTAGAATAGCATCACTATTGTTGAGATCCAACACTCCTTTCTTCTGTATTTGAGCTAGTTGTCGTCCATACTGAGCTTACTGATCATTCTGACCAAAGTTGTCAATGATTGAGATCCCTTGCTCTGCATCCACGGATAAGATATTTCCTCCTGCTGCAGCATCTATGAAAGATTTAGAATCAGATCTCGTGCAGAAAATGTTGAGTTGGGCAATGTCATCATATAAATGATTGGGACATTTGCGTGTAGATGCCTTGAATACAGGTTTTGATGATGCCAATAAGAATGAAAGAAAGAGAAATGCAATGGCAAAGGAAAGAGTTAATTCAAGAATCAAGGATGAATAGAAGATCAAGATCAAAGTCAAGTCAAGAAGGTCAATTAGTTTAAGTTTAATTTAGTTAGACAAAATGTTAAAAGAAGTCTAAGGTTTGCAAGGAATTTGGCACTAAAAAGAAAATTGAACAAAGTATTTTTATAAAGTCAAAATCAGTTCAAAGAATAAATTTTTTGAACTGGTAATCGATTACCAAATTGTGTAATCGATTACCAGAAGTTCTAGAATTTAAAATTCAAGACTTTTTGAACTGGTAATCGATTACCAAATCCTGTAATTTACCAGAGTGCAAATTTCGAAATTTGAATTCCAGACACAACGGTTCGCAATTTTGAACTGTGTAATCGATTACCATATTCCTGTAATCGATTACCAGTGTACTTTTTCAGAAAATCTTGAAGAGTCATGACTTCTAATCAAGGATTACAATGTTTCATCATCATCCTTATATATATGACTCATTTTCGAAAATCACAACAGATTACTCATGTAGAAACTTAAAAGAGTGAATTTATTACAAGAAATCAATTGTGCCAAATACTTGCAAATCTAAGAAGTTCTTATAGATCTTTCAACTTGTATTATCTACTCTAAAGGAGAGTTCATCTGTATTCAAAGATTGAATTTATTATTGTGGGTTGAAGAGAGGGTGCCTCTCTTGTTTTGTGGGTGATTCTCAACACAAGGAAGGGTTCCAAGGTGTTGGAGGATTCATCATTTGTAAAGAGTTTTACAAATAGTGGAAATCTCAAGTGGGTACTTGAGGACTGGACGTAGGCAAGGGGTTGGCCGAACCAGTATAAACTGAGTTTGCACTTTCTTATCCCTTAACTCTTATTTAATTATTACAATTACTTGTTCATCATCTTAAGTATACGCATTCTTCTTCATCTTAATTAAAGGATTGTAACTACACTAAAGGCAAGATAAATCAGTAATCGAAAAGATTAGTTAAAATTGAATAACTTAATTCACCCCCCCCTCTTAAGTTAGTGAGGCCACTTGTCTAAAAGTGTATCAGAGCTTGCATCTTGTTTAAGGATTAGAAGCCTCAAGATCACATATGGCCTCATCAAATACCCTTTTCGCAGAAGGAAACTCTTTTAACAGACCTCCCGTATTTAATGGAGAAGGTTTCCATTATTGGAAATCAAGAATGCAAATATTCATAGAGTCAATAGATCTAAACATATGGGATGCTATAGAAAATGGACCTTTTGTTCCGTCAATGCAATTAGGGGATGAGTTAAGATAACACCTAGGGATCAATGGAGTGAGGAGGATAAAAGGAAAGTTCAATACAACCTAAAGGCTAAAAGCATAATTACATCTGCATTAGGTATAGACGAATATTTTAGAGTATCAAACTGTAAAAGTGCCAAAGAGATGTGGGACACATTGGAAGTAACTCATGAGGGAACAAGTGATGTCAAAAGATCTAGAATAAACACCCTCACACATGAATATGAACTATTTAGAATGAATCAAAAAGAAAGCATACAAGACATGCAAAAGAGATTCACTCATATAGTTAATCATCTTGCATCATTAGGAAAGATTTTTCCAAATGAAGATTTAATTAACAAAGTTTTGAGATGTTTAAGTAGGCAGTGGCAACCAAAAGTAACAGCAATTGCAGAATCAAAAGACCTCACAACCATGACTCTTCACTCACTATTTGGAAAACTACAAGAACACGAGTTGGAGTTGATAAGACTAAATCAATATGAAAGAATGATAAAGTAAGAAAAGCATTGCTCTCAAAGTTTCATCATCATCCATCCATGAAGAAGAAGAAATCATTGAAGATGAGGACTTGGATGATGACGAAGAGTTTAGTTTATTTGTCAAAAGATTCAACAAATTTCTAAGAAACAGAGACCTACACCTAACACAAAGAAGAAAGGAGAAGATTCTCAATCAATCCAAAAATGTTTTGAATGCAACCAACCAGGGAATCTTAGACTAGATTGTCCTATTTACAAGAAGAGAATGGAAAAATCAAACAAGAATACATTCAAAGATAAGAAAGCAAAGAAAGTCTACATCACATGGGATGATAATGACATAAGCTCCAGTGACTCAGAGAATGAAACAGTCAACCTAGGACTTATGGCCAGAGACTACGAAAGTGAAGAAGAGGTAACATCTTCTAACAATAATACATCCATCACATTTGATGAATTGCAAGCATTTAATGATTTACATAAAGAATCATTTAAGTTAGCAAAACTAGTTTCATCTTATAAGAAAACCACTACAAAACTTGAGAAGGAAATTTCTAAATTAAATGAAGAACTAGATAATCTTAGAAATGAACTTAAGTTAGTAAATTCTAAAAATGAAAATCTATGCTCTATCATTAATTTAGAAAATAGTGAAGAAACTCATCCATGCACATCATGCCTAAAACATAAAGAAGAAATTAAAAAGTTAAACACTACTCTTACAAAATTTACCTTTGGTAAAAACAATCTAGATGTTATTTTAGGAAATCAAAGATGTGTATTTGATAAGGCAGGATTAGGATATAATCCTCAAACTCAACAAAAGAATTATAAAAATTTCTTTGTAACTACCCAATCCACCAGTTCTCCATTCTTAACATGCTTTTATTGTGGAAAGAAGGGTCATAATGCATCAAATTGTTATTTTAGAAAGAATCCTACAAATCTAAAAAATATGATGTGGATCCCAAAAGGATCTTTAATTAGCACTAACACTAAGGACCCAAAGAAAGTTTGGGTACCTAAATTAAACAATTATGTGACTTGTAGGATTCCATGAAACATACTTGGTACATCGACAGTGGATGCTCCAAGCACATGACCGGGGATATCTCAAAGCTTATGGACATCACTCCAAAGAATAGTGGACATGTTACCTATGGAGATAACAACAAGGGTAAAATCTTGGGAATCGGAAAAATAGGTACAAATCACTCAACCTCCATAGAAAATGTCCTACTTGTTGATGGCCTTAGGCATAATTTACTTAGTGTTAGTCAATTATGTGATAAAGGATTCTTAGTATCATTTGACTCACAAAATTGTGTTATTGAATCCAAACATGACAAAACATTAATATATAGGATATAGAATAAATAATGTATATAAGATAAAATTAGATAATACTACAAATCATAACCAGTGCCTTATTAGTAAAAATGATGAATCTTGGCTATGGCATAAAATTGCTCATATTAATATGGATCATTTAAATAAATTAATATCAAAAGATTTAGTAATAGGTTTGCCTAAAATAAAATTTGAAAAAGACAAACTTTGTGATGCCTGCCAAAAGGGAAAACAAGTAAAAGTATCATTTAAATCAAAGAATATAGTAACAACCTCTAGGCCATTACAACTAATACACATGGATCTTTTTGGGCCTTCTAGAACTATGAGTTTTGGGGG
Source organism: Sesbania bispinosa (assembly GCA_026901365.1). Lineage (NCBI taxonomy): Eukaryota > Viridiplantae > Streptophyta > Magnoliopsida > Fabales > Fabaceae > Sesbania > Sesbania bispinosa. The sequence goes on along the minus strand of QLOH01000519.1, from coordinate 721,648 downwards.
AAGTTATTATGCTCTAGTCTTAGTGGATGATTTCTCTAGATATACATGGACATTATTTCTTGCAAATAAAAGTGATGCTTTTAATGCCTTTAAGAAATTTGCAAAAATGATTCAAAATAAGAAAAACATTAAAATAGCATCCATTAGGAGTGACCATGGAGGGGAATTTGAAAATAAAATCTTTGACCAGTTATGTGATGAAAATGGAATAGAACATAATTTTTCTGCTCCCAGGACTCCTCAACAAAATGGAGTAGTTGAAAGGAAGAATAGGTCACTAGAAGAATTGGCAAGAACCATGCTAAATGATTCAAACATCCCTAAATATTTTTGGGCAGAAGCAGTCAGTACTGCTTGTTATACTATGAATAGGGCTCTAATTAGGCCAATTTTAAAGAAAACACCCTATGAACTATTCAATGGTAGAAAACCAAACATCTCTCATCTTCATATTTTTTGATGCAAATGCTTTGTATTAAATAATGGAAAGGATAACCTAGGGAAATTTGATGCTAAATCAGATGAGGGAATATTTCTTGGATATTCATTAAATAGTAAAACTTATAGAGTTTATAACAAAAGAACTATGACAATAGAAGAATCAATTCATGTAGCCTTTGATGAGTCTAGTTCATTTTATAATAAAAAAGAAATAATTGATGATATTGTAGATACTCTAGAAAATACTCACATAGATGAAGAAGCTCTTAAAGAAAAAGAGAGAAAAACATGGAAGATTCTACAATAAATGAGAATCAAACAAACTTAGATCTTCCAAGAGAGTGGAAAACCTTAAAACATCATCCTCTTGATAACGTTATAGGAGATATTTCAAAAGGGTAACAACTAGACTCTCTCTTAAATATATATATATATATAGCTTTTGTTTATAAAATTGAAATAAAAAACAAAATGGGTATTTAGAAACAAGTTAAGATGAACATGGTATAGTTGTAAGAAACAAAGCTAGGTTAGTGGCCAAAGGATATAATCAAGAAGAAGGAATAGATTATGAAGAAACTTATACACCTGTAGCAAGACTAGAAGCTATTAAAATGTTGCTTGCATATGCTTCTATAATTGATTTCAAATTATATCAAATGGATGTCAAAAGTGCTTAATGGTTTTATTAAAGAAGAAGTGTATGTAGAACAATCTCCTGGATTTGAAAATCTAGAATTGCCTAATCATGTTTTTAAATTAAAAAGGCCCTTTATAGATTGAAACAAGCACCTAGGGCTTGGTATGAAAGATTAAGTAAATTTTTGTTAGAAAAAGGATTTACTAGAGGAAAAGTTGATACTACACTCTTTATTAAAAGAAAAATGCATGAATTCTTTTAGTATAAATTTACGTTGATGATATTATTTTGGTGCTACTAATGAAAAACCGTGCAAGGAATTTTCTAATGACATGCAAAGTGAGTTTGAAATGTCTATGATGGGAGAATTGAACTTCTTCCTTGGACTGCAAATCAAACAAACCAAAATGGTATATTCATCAACCAAAGCAAATACTGCAAGGAACTACTCAAGTGATTTGGAATGGAAAACGCTAAACAAATGGCCACACCTATGAGTACTGCTTGCTACTTGGATAAGGATGAAGATGGGAAGTCCATAGATATAAAAATGATATCGAGGTATGATTGGATCCCTTCTCTATTTATCAGCAAGTAGACCAAATATCTTGTTTAGTGTATGCTTGTGTTCTAGATATCAGTCAAACCCTAAAGAATCTCATTTAAGTGCTGTTAAAATAATGAGATATTTATTAGGATCTGTTAACTTAGGATTATGGTATCCTAAAAACATGCCATTTAATCTAATAGGATATTCTGACTCAGATTTTGCGGGATGCAAAACTGATAGAAAAAGTACAAGTGGCTAATCTTTTTAGAGATCATGTACAAAAGGGAGATTGTGTTCTAGAATTTATAGAGACTAAGCAACAACTTGCAGATATTTTTACCAAACATTACCCAAAGAAAATTTCTTTATAATTAGGCGAGAACTAGGCATATTAGATGTTTCCAACTTAGATCCATAAATATTTTAGAAATAAAGACAGTTTGGATTCAAAAATATGCATACTATGGTTATGATTATGGTTGCTACTTTAATTTGCTCGCGTACATTCGGTTGTTTATGATTTAGGACCTATATGCATACTATGTTTGCTTTGGATGCTATTTGGTTTTTTATTCATATATGTTTTTGGATTTCTATTTTTGTTTTTGATGATTCCAAAGGGGGAGAGATTAGGGAAAATGAAGTAATCAATTTGACTATGTTTTGAAAATTTTGGAAAACATTGATCTTGTACAATTTTCTTAAAAGAAAGGATAAATCTTATTTCCCAAGTATCTCAGGTATTTAAAAGACAAACACAAAGGGGGAGACTAAGGGGAGTGATTGTTATTGACTTAGAAAATCATGTTTTTCATTCTTCCCTTTAAAGATGGTTGTCATCATCAAAAAGGGGGAGATTGTAGATGCCTTGAATATAGGTTTTGATGATGCCAATAAGAATGAAAGAAAAGAAAATGCAATGACAAAGGAAAGAGTTAATTCAAGAATCAAGGATGAATAGAAGATCAAGATCAAAGTCAAGTCAAGAAGGTCAATTAGTTTAAGTTTAATTTAGTTAGACAAAATGTTAAAAGAAGTCTAAGGTTTGCAAGGAATTTGGCACTAAAAAGAAAATTGAACAAAGTATTTTTATAAAGTCAAAATCAGTTCAAAGAATAAATTTTTTGAACTGGTAATCGATTACCAAATTGTGTACTCGATTACCAGAAGTTCTAGAATTTAAAATTCAAGATTTTTTGAACTGGTAATCGATTACCAAATCCTGTAATCGATTACCAGAGTGCAGGAATTTCGAAATTTGAATTCCAAGCACAACGGTTTGCAATTTTGAACTGTGTAATCGATTACCATATTCCTGTAATCGATTACCAGTGTACTTTTTTAGAAAATCTTGAAGAGTCATGACTTCTAATCAAGGATTACAATGTTTCATCGTCATCTTTATATATATGTGACTCATTTTCGAAAATCACAACAGATTACTCATGTAGAAACTTAAAAGAGTGAATTCATTACAAGAAGTCAATTGTGCCAAATACTTGCAAATCTTAAGAAGTTCTTATAGATCTTTCAACTTGTATTATCTACTCTAAAGGAGAGTCCATCTGTATTCAAAGATTGAATTTATTATGAGTAAACTAGCAACTTAGTCCCTGACTTTAGAGGGGTCATGCACTTTGGTCCCTATCTTTTATAAATGCCCGCGTTAGTCCCTGACTTTGCTCCCCGTCTTGCACTTTGGTCCAAACGTTAAACTTCTGTTAAAAATTGCTGACCTGGATGCCACTGTGGCAAAGACGATGTCGTTTTGCCTCAATTTTTACTGTATGTGTCACGAACCCTAATGGTCTTTTTCCAATCCTTTTCATTTTCATCTTCTTTATTCTTGTTCTTCTTCTTTCCTTGCTTTGTGCTTGTCCTCCGTCTTCTTTACTGTTCCCCAGTATAGGGAGTGCATTTCTGGTTGCAAATAGAGAAAGCTCATGTTCCCACAAAGCATGGTACACGATCCCATGATCTAGAATCAAGATTTGCCTGCATATGAAATTATAAAACTTTATACGGAGTGCATTGAGCATTTTCTCCCAACTATGTTCATGCTTCTATTAGAGAAGGTGTCAGATCCTCCACAGCCCTTGATGTTAGAGATGGAAAAGTATGCAACTTGTGCTTAAAGTGATTGTTGATATGTCGACCAAGTACTACCATTCCCCTATCAGTGAAGTATGATGAGATTGGAAAGATTTGTTTTTGAAATTGATAGGACTGCTCTAATGGTTTTTTGAAGGGCATTGGAGACAGAGATGAAAATAAATATCTTTGCAGAAATGGTTGTTTTGTAATTACCAGTTTGATTCTCTCAAGACTTAAACCAACTTTATTTTCAGATCAATTTCTTGCAACTAACTCAATTTGACTGGGACTACAAGTTTGCTCAAGAGTTCCATGAAGCATATCCTAAACTGGGAGAAGGATCTTGATTGCACATCTATTTGGCAGCCACTAGAAGATGAGCTTACTAGTGCCGAATTACAAATGCAATTTTGCATGAAATAGGTAGTAGGGATGGTAAAAAAATTTGAAACCGTGAATAACGGCTGGGGAAAACATTACTTGGATGCGATAACTGTGATTTGAAATAATGAATCCTTCCTTATTGAAGTACAGAGTAGAGGACAAGCACAAAGCAGAGGAAAGAAGAAGAAAAAACAAAAATGAAAATTGAAAGGATTGGAAAAAAGGGTTCGTGACTCATACAGTACAGATTGAGGCAAAACAACATCATTTTTGCCACTATGGCATCCAGGTCAGCAGTTTTTAACAGAAGTTTAACGTTTGGACTAAAGTGCAAGACGGAGAGCAAAGTCAGGGACTAACGCGGACATTTATAAAAGATAAGGACCAAAGTGCATGACCCCCCTAAAGTCAGGGACTAAATTGCTAGTTTAGTCAATTTATTATTGTGGGTTGTAGAGAGGGTGCCTCTCTTGTTTTGTGGGTGATTCTCAACACAAGGAAGGGTTCCAAGGTGTTGGAGGATTCATCATTTGTAAAGAGTTTTACAAATAGTGGAAATCTCAAGTGGGTACTTGAGGACTGGACGTAGGCAAGGGGTTGGCCAAACCAGTATAAACTGAGTTTGCACTTTCTTATCCCTTAACTCTTATTTAATTATTACAATTACTTGTTCATCATCTTAAGTATACGCATTCTTCTTCATCTTAATTAAAGGATTGTAAGTACACTAAAGGCAAGATAAATCAGTAATCGAAAAGATTAGTTAAAATTGAATAACTTAATTCACCCCCCTCTTAAGTTAGTGAGGCCACTTGTCTAACATTGCGCAACATAGATTTGTATCTTTCCCAAGCTTCACATAATGGTTCATCTGATCCTTGTCTGAATGTGGAGATATCTGTTTTGGCTTGTATGTGTTTCCCCGGTGGGAAAAATCTTGTTAGAAATTTGTCTTCAACCACATCCCAGCTATTTAGACTTTGGTTTGGATGCGACTCAACCACTCCTTAGCTTTTCCTATCAATGAAAAAGGAAACAAGCGTAAGTATACAGATTCTAAATCACCTTCCTCAAAACCCATAGTGCCTATTAATTCATAAAAGTTAGAGAGATGTGTATTTGGATCCTCATGATCCAATCCTGCGAATTGATTGGCACTGATAAGATTGAGGTGAGCAGCCTTCAACTCCAAGGTCTTCGCAGTTGTCGGTAAGAAAGTGCTTGAAAAATGGCGAGGTCCTTGGTGTGTGACATATTCCCCCAAGGTTCTTCTTCTTGGTATCTGTTCTTCAGCCATATTTTTGGGTTCTTCCTCAAGTATCCTTCTTCTCCTTCTCCTGTTTCTACTTCTATTTTTCCTTAATGTCCTTTCTATTTCTGGATCAAAGTGTAACTGATTTGGGGACACCTGGCCTCTTAAAAGCATAAACAAAAGAACTTGAAACGGGTAAGTGTGGAAGAGAATTTAAAAAAAAGAAAAAGAAAAATAGAAATAAAAAGAAAAATTCCTAAAAATTCCTAAAAAAATAAAAATAAAATTAAAAATTAAAATCTAATCCTAACATAGAGTATTTACAACTTAATAATTAGACCTCCAAGTCTGTACGAATTGAAACACCGTTCCCCGGCAACGGCGCCAAAAATACTTGATGAGATTCTGGCAAGCGTACCAAATTTCAGCAGTATAATAGTAAGTATGAGTTATCGTATCCACAGGGAACGGTTCGTTTCGTATTTACTAGTGATCGAATTATTAAGTAGAAAACAATATTTGAGAGTTTGTTGTGAGGAAAGTAAATTTACATAAAAGAAAGAGACGATTGAGAGAAGATAAAATACTTTACTTGGATTAGGATTGAATTTTATCATCGCACCCCTTCATGTATGTGAATCCCAATATTATTTACTAGCATAGTACCCGTGCATTCGCACGGGTGACGTTAGGTTGCTAGTGATGCTCGCTTTACATGTATTATTAAATTTTTATAATAAAATTAACTATAATATAATTATATATCAATTCATGGAATGTGAAGAACATATTGTTATCATGTTTATAGAAAAAATTGTAACCAATACATCATTAACATAATTATAAATTTAAAATATATTGATATTTAAGAATTAAAGTGTGAAAAAAGAAAAAAAAATAGTAGGAGCAAGATTGTCCCCGTGGAAAATATTGTGCTTCGTTAAATTAAAAACCCATATTGTAATGAAACAAATTAATTAGAATGATTAATGAGAGGAAATATTTTAATATAACAATAATAATAAGAAAATAAAATGAAAATGTAATAAAAAACAAAAAAAGAAAGAAAAAATGAAAATGGCAGGAGCAGGTATGCCTCCCGTGGAGAATACGTGTGGTTCATAAAAAATAACTTTACTGAAGTGAGAATAAAGAAACTAAAAAACGCAAGTGAGAAAACACAACATGTGTTTTTATGTGAAAAAAAGGAAAAAGAAAATAGTAGGAACAAAACTGTCTCCCGTGGAAGATACATGTGGTTCATTAAAAAAACCACTTTTGTAATGAAACAAATTAATAAGAATAAATAAAAAAGCATTAAAAAAAAATATAATAATAAAAAGAAAATAAAAGTGTGAAAAAAACAATAAAGAAAGAAAAAAAAAATGATAGGAGCGAGCCACCCGTGGAGAATACTCGTGGTTCATAATAAAAATCACTTTATTGAATTGAGAATAAATAAACTAAAAAAAGCATGTGGGAAAACATGACATGTGATTTTAGGTAATAAAACAGATAAACAACAATGGATAATAAAAGAAACCGTTTTAATAATAATAATAATAATAATAATAATAATAATAATAATAAAAGAAATTAAAGTGTGATTAAAAAAGAAAAATGACGACAGGAGGAGAACTGCCCCCCGTAGATAGAACTGTGGTTCATAAAAAAGCACTATATTAAAATGAGAATAAAAAAATTTAAAAAAACTCAAGTGAGAAAACGTGACACGTGTATTACAGGAACATTTTTGAAGATAGAAAGTAAATAGATAGATAGAATATATAAAAGAGATAATAAGTAAAATATTAATGAATAAAAAGAGAGATAGATGATATATTGAAAAACACACTTTAAATTTAATTTAAATTAACACATTTATTATAATTTTTAATCTGTGTTTCTATGTAATGAAAGTGATAAATAGGAATGGACAATGAAAGAAATTATTATAATAATATAATAATAACATAAATAAAGTGTGATTAAAAAAAGAAATGTCTGCGGTGGAGGAGACCTACAACCATGGTACATTAAAAATTTCACTTAACTAAAAAAACTCATTGAGAAAACGTAACATGTGTAATGCGGAAATAATTTTAAAATAAAGAGTACATAGATAAAGAGAATAGATAAGAGAGATAATAAGTGAAAAATAATAATAAAATAGTGATCGAGATAAATTATATACTGGAAAAGACACTTTAATTTTAATGTAAATTAAAACATTTAATGTAATCGGGAATGGATAATGAGGGAAACTGTTTTAATATACACTAATAAAAAGAAAATTAAAGTGTGAAAAAAAAGGAAAAAAAAAGAAAAAGAAAACGGTAGGAGTAAAACTGTCTCTCATAAAAGATACATGTGATTCATAAAAAATCATTTTACTGAAATGAGAATAAAAACTAAAAAAACTCAATTGAGAAAACGTGACAGATATACTGGGAAAACAATTTTAAGATAGAAAATAAATGGACAAATAGAATAGATAAGAGATAATGAGTTAAACTATATATTTTAATATAATAATGAAAAAATAACATTAAAGTGTTAAAAAAAGGGGGAAAGAAAACGAATAATGAGAGAACGAATAAAACATATTAATAAAACGAATAATGAGAGAAAATATTTTAATATAAGAATACTAAAAAAGAAAATGAATGTGTTATAAGAAATAAAAAAAGAAAACAACAGAAGAAGGACTGTCTCCCATGGAGGATACCCATAATTTATAAAAAAATCACTTTATTGAAGTGAGAATAAAAAATTAAAAAAAAGTAAGTGAAAAAAGATGACACTGTATTAAGAAACAATTTAAATATAGATTAAATAGATAAGAGGATAATAAGTGAAATTATTAATGAATAGAATAATGAGATAAATGATATATTGGGAAAATAAAAAAACTAAAAAAGTAATAAAAAAAATATGACATATATATTAGGGAAACAATTTAAATATAGATTAAATAGATAAAAAGAGATAATAAGTGAAATCATGAATGAGTAAAATAATGAGATAAATGATATATTAGAAAAGTTAAAAAAAGAATAACATTTTAAATGATAAAAAAAGAAGAGAAAAGAGAAAGAAGGCGTTGGAGAAAAAAATTAGAAAAAAAGGAAACAAATACAACGCGTGTTATTTGAGAAAAAAAAAAAATGGAGGAGCAGACACGTAGCCTAGGCGAACTACTTTCTTATAGTTGTAATAGATGAATATATTTTTATAATATCCTAGCCAAACTATGTTGCTTTTACCCCGAGTTACCATGTAGTAAAAACACTCAAAGATAATTCATGCGGGTTCTCCCAGGCGACAAATTACCCCGGCTTGATTGCTTTACCATTCCGTTTGTTTAATACTATCAATTCGCCCTATAGAACCATAGTGTCAGCTATGAAGAGATTGCCTACTTCTTCTTCAATGGTCACTTTCTCCTACAACCCTATAGTAACTACTATGAGTACTTTTACCAATCAGACTTTGAGTTTCCTACGTATCGGCTCCCCCAAACTCATCTATTAATTTTAGAGAAACATCTGTCACCTGAATCCTAAAATTAACCTATAACTCCGGCACACGGGCGGAAGCTATGCATTAAGTAAAGATAAAAATACCGATATTATAAAACAGGGATTCATAAATAAATACGAGAATTCACATACACTTTGGGGATTGAATCAACTACATTCAATTCTATAGAGACGCTTAGCTACGCATGGTAGCCATTACAACCCAATGGAGAAGCTGTCACCTTGCTCTAATCCTAGCTCTGCCTTTATCGTCTCTCTAATCTCCTTCCTAAATGCTCCTTTGCTAACCTCCTTGTCTTCTTTACAAAAGGTCCTATTTATAGACTAAGGAAAGCTATTTTAAATTTGGAAGAAATATCTTAATTTGAAATTTAAAAAGCTGGTGCGTGTCTTGCGCTTCACCTGCGCTAAGCGCAGGTGAAGCGTGTCATTCTGGAAGTTGCGCTCCACTTTGCGCTAAGTGCAGGTGGAGCGTGAAACACGCTGCAGACTTTCTTTATTTCTTCATTTATCACTTTGATCTCTTTATGATCTTGCCTTTGCTTGATTGGCTTTCCTTGTTTCCCTTCTCTGACTTAATCTTGTGTTTATTTAGCTTTTGAATTTAAACTGGAAAGTTATCTGCAGAATCCTTGTTTAAATGGCAGTTGATCTTATCTTTATTTGCTCTGATTTAAACTTCAAATTCGCATATCCTCTCCTCAAATAATGCTATCTTCTTTCCTCATTCAAATCTTCTCATAAATCTGCAAATTTAACAGATTTTCTATTAAAATAGGATCAAATTCAAATTCAAATCAAATAATCACAATTATTACAATTATTACTAAAAAGGATTTTTCTGGGGCATAAATTACTATTTTAACCTTGACAAGTGCAGTAAAAATACAAGAATTTATCATATAATTTGCACTTATCAGTTGCCTAGGGCAAGGATCCTGTAACGTCCTAATTTCTGAATTTAGGGATAATGCTCGTTGGAAGCACTATTCCTCAAATACATGAAATTGTTTTGCTCCATTATCGATATTGACATACAATCATACACATAAAGTGCTTAGGAAATCCAACATTTGCTTAAGATCCGAAATCAAAACCACAACATAATCCATGTAAGTTTCCATCAAAAGGATCAACATATCCTAATTGCTCCATACATAAACATCAGGAAATAGTATTATACATATTTTCTCGTGCTAAAAAGGAGAACCCAAATGGCTACCCATACACCATAATATCCCACAAAATAATCACATCCTATCCACTATACCACAATTCCAAAAATGAAATCACAATAGTAAGGGCTGACAAACAACCTACCCTAATGAGTCCTCAGCTCTCTAGTCAAGCATCTGGACAACAACCTGCACATTTGAATGTATATCCCACATCGTGGGGTGAGACTAACGTCCTAGTGAGTGTGATAAAAGCATGCAGTGTAGGGAGATCACACAAATGAAATTCAATAGGCAAACATATTCAGTACATATACAATTTGCTATTAAATGATGCAAACATGACTATGTGTTTTTACTTGACACTCGGGGTCTTTTCTCTATCTGTGACTGTGATTGAGCGCTCGACCATGTAACCAAGGACCGTCGTCCAGGCCACCTATGATTAATTTTTATAATAATCAATGAACAATGCATGTTGTCATTTTTAGCTTGAGGATCCCCCATCTCCCTCTTGGCCGAGAGTTCAATGTGGTTAACTCGTCATTTTACAACTAGTTGCCCGAGGCCTGTGATGGTCCGGAGACCTTGCCCTGTCCCTCGCTTGAGCGAGCCTCAACTCAGAGACTCCCCCCTCTCTGCCCTGTCCCTCGCTTGAGCGAGCCTACCTAAACTCAAAACCTTCCTCTCTTCACTCTTACTCTCTTTCCCCCTTTATTCTTAGTGTATTAACCTCCTTCTAGCTCAACCCATTTTATCCGAATCTCTTCCCTCATTTTCGTCAATCCTTTAAATAATCCCTTCCTTCTATATCTAATTCCCCGTTCAATGTTCCTACTATCAGACTCATCTTTATACCTATAATCCTCTCCGTCTTAAGGTGAGTGGTTTATTCTATGTTAATTCTACAATTATTGTTGGCTCAACACCTGGTTTCCCTTCTAATTTCTCTTAAAACTCTTATCTCTTAGTACATTCCCTACTTCTTATCAAAATCATATTCAAGCCCCAAGTTCTCATACCACTCCTAACCTCCCTTTCCTTGGCCAGATTCACAGCCTAGGGGCTTCCATGATATTTCTAGATTCTAATTTCTGGGATGTTACAATTTCTACCCCCTTAAATAAATTTTCCTCAAAAATTTGCTCTGTTAACTCTACATTTCACTACCTTATATACAGCTTTAAGGTCCTAGTGTGCTTAGTCGAACATGCCACACTCCTCACATTGAAAGGTTTGCTCCATTGGCTAGGCTCTAGGTCTTCACGTGTAGTCTCACGAGAAAAGACAACCCCCAACCAAAATCATAGCCGATTACTGGGATAAAACCGCATCCATGAATGCATTACCCCAGTTTCACAATCAACCCCATATATCTCTAAAGAATTTTTTTCCTAGGCCAACTTCTTCCTTTCCGGTCGTCATTGCATACCTAACCCCTATATTTTCAAGTGTATTCAAACAGGTTTCCAAGCTCAAAACCCGAACATAGGAACCCTAAATTAACTCCTCATCCATCAATAATCATACACAAGAGGAATAAACATGGCAATACGCATAAAGAATGAAATCGTGTAGCAAGGAAATGGGAAACTAGAGAGTAGGGTTCATAGGAGAGTTCTCATACAAAATGGAGGTTATGTGGGTGAATTATAGTCACCTAAAGGAAGCCCAAATGAAGAGGAAATGTGGTGGATATGTGGATGAGCAAGCCTCTTTCTCCTTCTCCTTCTCCTTCTTCTCCTGACCCAAAAAACACACTCTCTCTAGGAATCTCTCTCTAAAAGAGGGAAAGGAAATAAATGAGTTTGCGCACTAATAAGTATGAATTAAAACTCAATTTTCACACTCTCACTCAAGGGAGGATTCCTAGCTGAGTGAGTGTGCTAAGTGCCTTCTGTTTTCCACGTCCTCGCTCAAGTGAAAGGCTCCTCGCTTGAGCGAGAAGAAACGTCCAAAGAGCATCCCCTGATGCTGCTCCTTGCTCGCTTGAAAGAGGCTATTCTCGCTCGAGCGAGGCTATTCTCGCTCGAGCGAGGCTGTTCTCGCTTGAGCGAGGCTATCCTCGCTTAAACGAAAAAACCAGAACTAAAATTTTCACATTTTACTGATATTTTCGCTCAAGCTAGGGTATTCTCGTTGTGCGAAGATGCTCTAGAATGGAAATTCCAGATTTCCATTTCTAATCATTTTCACCAACTTTTACCCTTTTTTCCTAGTCCTTTTTACAAAAATACCGTTCTTACCCCTATTTGAATTATGAAGTCATTTTATAAAATTTGGTTATTACAAGGAAAGTATAGTACATTTATTGAATTTTATGGATCTATTTTGGTTTTAGAACACAAAAAAATAAAAATTATGGAATATATATACACTGGAGTATACATGTGTATATATATATTATATAACTTTTAAATCATAAACCGTAATGGACTAATAATTATATAGGCTTCCCGAGAAAATATAAGTTATCCATTCAAAAACATTTAGTTTTATAAAATTAAATACATCAAATAATAGAAGCTCAACCCAGAAAATTCTAACACAACTCACTCATTAAAATTAATCCTAGGCTCAACGCTATGGATTAATTAGGCTCATTTAAACTAATGAATACACACTATGTAACGCCCTAATTTCTGAACTCAGAAATAATGCCCGTTGGAGACACTATTACTGAAAGTTCTTGAAATCATTTCGTTAAATTTCCGATATCGTCATACATTAGCTTAACTCTCAACGATTAGCTTAAGCCAAACCAAGACAAACGTTAAAGACCTTAAATAGGTATGACCATACTAAGTTCAGGGAAGAATTCACACTAAGAGAAGTGTGATTCATTGAACTCATACTGGAAATCCGGCAGAGTCTCCCCTAAAAACCGGACAATTACCAATTTCAGCTTAACCTGAAAATCAGCAAAACCAGTACAATTCAATATCATAACATTAAAACTAGGCCTCAGTGGCCAACTCAGATATAATTACACTTATACAATCTACATCTCAGCGAAAAGCCAATTAAACAAATACAAATACTCCAGGAACTACTCCTATTAAACTAATCTTCTAGCTGAAATTAAGACTCGGCTCCACCCTCACCTTAACTGCCTCAACCTCACCGGCGGGTACCTGCACCACTAAAATATATCCCCGAAACTTGGGGTGAGATAATAATCCCAGTAGAATACAACCGCATGCATGAATGCAGGGAGCAGATATCAATGACAATTTAACAAACTTCACACATAACACATTCATGAATCAAATACATAAAACATGTTTACCAATAGTCAATACAAACTAAAAGCAATACGTAATTCAATAAATATGATTGTTGAGTAATGCAAGTTATGATGCTCATGATGCACTTACTGTTGTGCTCAGCGGGCATGATCTTATCACTTTCTAAAGTTAGACCTGAGCCTCAGACTACAGGAACCGGCTTCCTGGGACGAATCCCACCCAAACTGGACCGAAGTCGTGTTTTACTTACTTACTTGATTCTTAACTCACAGCGCAAAGGCCCGACTAATTAACTCACGGTCGAAACCGGCTTATATTATTCAATGCACATAATAACATTTTTCGTAAGTTGCAAGTATCGTAAACTTCGACATTCAAAGGTTTTTCAAGCAAATCCTAACCTCAATCACTCAATTCCATACAAACATTACCAACCCAAACAAATTAACTATATAGAAAGGGAATTAAAGGAATAGGGTTCATACAATGAGCATTTCGACAGTTTCGTGAATCTCGCACCGATCTGGATATTAATATGAGTTACAATTGAGAGTTTTCAATAGTTACGATAGTTTCGATAGTTTCGAAGCTTTCGATAGTTTTGAAAGCTTCGAAACTAAGGATTTCGACACTCAATTCCAAACCCATATGTTCAATCCATCGATTATCATTCCAAAACAGCTAGAATTCACCATTACAATCAATAATTTACGAAATAGAGAAAGGGGAAGAAGAGGGTTTGGGAACATGCATTTAGAACCATACAACTACTACCATACAAGTGAGTTGTACTCACCTAAGTGTGAAATCCCAACATGGAAGAGTGGAAGAAGAAGATCCTTGCTTCACATCACCTTCATGTTATGCAGTGAAGGTTTGTCTTATCTTTTCCTTTCCAAATTTTCTTATATAAAGATTATTATAACCGTTGTATACTATACAATGATTTTATTGACTTATGTTCTGTAACATCCCAAGTTTAAATTATAATGTGTGAAAATGATAATGAAATAGGTTTTGAGAGAAAAGGAATTGGTTTGGTAGTGTTTGGAGGTTAGGGGAATGTTTAGGCAACAAACCAAAAAATTTCACTCTGGTCTGCTCACTCAAGCGAGCAAAGAATTGAATTTGGAGGTTTTGGCAGAAAGTTTGCGTGCTCAAGCCCGCACGTGCGTAGATTTTTGTGAGCAACTCAGAGAGTTCGCTCAATCAAGGCGCGTGAACGTGTTTTGGTTTTTAAAGCGCAGAAGCCTCCCTTCTCCTCATTTATTGATTTCCCTTAGGGTTTTTAGAGAGAGGGAAGCTCAGAGAGAGAAGGAGCAAGGAAGAAGAAGGAAGGCTTGATTGAAGGTTCCCCCACCATTCCTAGGCTTGGAATCATCTCCTCCTCCTCTATCATCTCCATTTTCTTCCATTCATGATGAGTGTGTTCACCACTCACTTTCCATCTTGTGTGAAACCCATGAATGCTCCTTCTTCCTCCTTCCCTTGCTTGCATTGAATTCCTTTGCTTGATTATGAATGATTATTGAGTTATTGGTTGGATTAGTTGTTGAATGGTTATTTTGCTCAAACCCTAGGGTAGAGAAATTTGGGGATTTTGCTATTCTTGAATGTTAATGATAGAAGTGCAGTAAAACTATACATCATGTTGTAATATGCCCTGGAAGGATGTATATAACTCTTATGAAATTATCTCACTCATGTTTGAAGGAACATGATTTGGGTCTTTGAGACCTCATGGTAATAATGTATAAATTGACTGTTGAGTCCTTGGCCTTCATATTTAAAAGGGGTATTTGGGTCCGTGGTATTTCATGTGTAAAAGAAGGGAAATTGCATTGTTTGAATCTATCATAGTAATGGGGTAAGGTCCCCGTGGCCTTCAGGGATGACGGTCCTGTTAGCCTAAGCTCAGTCTAGCCTTCACAGATAAGTGGAAAGACCCCTTGGGTGTTGGGGTTAAACACTTCATGTTAATCTATAATTGTATCATTGGATTTGATTATGATGAGATATTGTTGAGTTGTTTGGATTACTGCATTACAGTTGCTTGAACTCCCACACTGCTTGTTTATACGCACTCACTAGGACTCTAGTCGCATTATACGATATATTTTGTATTTAGATTCGCATGGTCCCAGCCGAATGCTTGACTTAGGAGAAGATTGGAGGTTTGGGCTGTATTGAACTAGTTATGTATAAATGATTGCTCTTTATGTTGCTTAAGTAACTGTTGGATTTCCTGAGATTTGTTTTATGATTGTGTTGAAAATCGATAATGCGTGAAATAATTTCATAATTTGGGCATTCCATTTCCAACGAACGTAATCCTTGAATTAAGAAATTAGGACGTTACATGTTCTATACAAACTAGGTAATATTTTTTTAGTTTACAAAAGCAAACAAAAACTAAGAATTGAAGTTATGAAATCCAGTGTCCTTTGTAGTGAGATATATTGGTTATTACATGCCTTGTGAAATCAAGTATTCATTTTTTTTTCAACTTATCATTATTTGTATTAAAAAATGCTAAGTATTATCCTTGATTGAATTTAGCATATATCTAAATTTTGAATTTTTATTTTCCTCCTTAACTCTTGTTGATTGGTGCCAACTTTAATTTGTTGTTCCAAATGTATATTGATATGTGATCTTTTCTATTCAGTGTATATATCTGACAATATATCAATGTGTGTTATTTCCTATTCTCATCTCATATATATATATATATATATATATATATATATATAACATTGTTATGTGATGCAGGATGGCAACGGAGAGAACCAAGATTGGTCGCATATACCAAGAGAGATACTAGAAATGATTTGCAAGAAATTGAGTATTCGAGATCAAGTATATTTTGGAGTTGTGTGCAAGACTTGGAATTCTGCTACCCTCATATAAGGCCCATCTTTGGGTCCCAGACACCCCTTGGTTATTGTCCAATAATGGCATAAATTCACATTATATGCTTTATTGCTCAACACTTGAGAAAAAATTTAATATCCAAAAACCATTCAATGGCGCTCATATTTGTGGATCCATCAAGGGCTGGCAGGGTCATTCCGCTTCGGAAACAATTTTTCTATTCTCAACATCTTTTCCAGAGTTCAAATTGATCTTCCTTCTCAAGCACCATGCCAGGAAATTATATACCTTTAACGTTCACATTTTCAACATGTCCCAAATTAAACCCTATCATTATTGCAGGTGTTACTTTAGTAGGGGGCATAATTTGGTGCAAGGTTGGAGATAAAACATGGAAAGCCTACGAATCTAAAGAAGAATATGGTAATCTAGCATTTCACAATGACAAGCTCTATGCTATTAACCGAGATGGTTACAAGATTAACATATTCCAACTTAGGGATGAACCACCAAAACTCCATTTGTTTGAAACTATATATGCTTCAATCCCAATTGTGAGTCCCTCAAATGCTTTTAAGCTATATCTGGTGGAGTCTAATGGTAATCTTTTGCTTGTCAAGAGGTATTATCACCATTTAACATGGCACACAACAATTGGCTTTGATATTCTCAAGGTACAAGAGAAAAATTGTAGCTCACCCGACCAATTAGTCAATGTGGATAGCTTGGAAGGGCAAACTTTATTTATCTGTGAGTACAATTGTGAATCTGTTCCAGGTAAACACTGCCAAGGGCTTGAACAAGACCACATATACTTCATTGACCACTACAATGATGCTTTAAAGTCCAAATTAGGAGTTTTCATGGTTAATATGGGACGTTTGTTTAGGAAGCCTCTTATCAATTATTCCAATGTGTATCCTCCAATTTGGGTCATGGCTAGGTTTGCATTTAAATGTGATTGCAAATGTCACTCAACCATGTGGGAGCTCTGAAATTAATCAAGAGAAAAAAATACTTACATGTGAAATCAAATTAATGTTGTGAGTATGAGATTTGGATTTTGTGTATCTTTTGAGTGAACTAGAAAGATATTAAAGAGGTAATAAATTTGAATGCAAATATTATGAAATAATATTTTGTTAAGAGTACTAAATTGTATGTTATTCTTTTATGGAAATGTTGCAATGACTTTCTTATTGATTCATCAATGGGAATTTTTTTGGGGTCGTACATATAAAGCAACTATGTGCGAAAAAGGTCATGAAAAAAATACATATGTGGTCGTGCGGCTAGACCCAAATTTTGTTGAGTAATTATATCCTTCCACCCTAAATTTTTATAGTACACCTAAACCCTTTTTATGTTAAAGAGAGGGAGAATCAATCGATTTCTTTTAACATATGGATGTGTGTGTGTATATATATATGGGTCAAAATAAGATGATTTAGAGCTTGTTTGTATCTTATTTGGTATCATTTAGAATTGATTTTTACATAATCAAAACAAATTACAATGGTATAACGTGCTTTGTGATTTTTGAAAATCATTTTTTTTTGAAAGAGCTAATCAAGAAGCAATTAATGTACTCTTATATAGATAACATATGTATTTTAAAACATGTGTTATTCAGATTGAACATAGAACTATTTCTTTTATAGAAATATAATGGTAAAGTAGTAGATTTTTGAAGTTATATCTTCACTCTTATAAGAAAATATAGTATCTACGATAACTATATAACATCTATGCATGTAAATTAAGAAGTAAATTATTATGTAGAGTAATTAAATTACACAAAAAATTATATGCACAAAAGTAAAAGTGATTTATTTTCAATAAGAAAACTCTACAATTAATTTTATCCATGATAATAGTAAGTAAAAGGAAATATTATAGAGAGCGATATTATTATTTTAAGTATTTTGATAAATAACAATTCAATCAAATGCATTTGGTTATGTTTGTTTAGAGTAAATGCTTGAATAGGTCCCTTAAAATACACGCATCGCTCATTGGATCCCTGAAATATTATTGTCAATGGAATTTGGTATGGCAATTTATATGTTGACTTATGGCGTTAAATACCAAATAGATGTGTACATGGCTCAAATGTTGGATCCTACATGGAAAATAGGATAAAACTAGAGTTTTCGGGTATATGAAATTGAGGCTAAAAGGTAATTGTTTATAGGAGTAAATGAGAAAGATGAAAAACCATGAAAGTAAATGGGAGGATATGAATTATCAATTGGTTATGTTAATTTGTTGTAGTTATTACTTTTGTTAACTAATCACGGAGTATTCTTAATTGGTTATGTGGATCAGTACTGATAAAAGCTACAATATTGCTATCACTTCCATGGATGATTCTCCCCTACTATCAATTTAATCTTATCGATCTTTGGAATGGCCTTGAGGACCTTTTTAGCTAGATTTTTGTCATAACTCTTTTTAAGTATCGCTACTAAAATAATTGGTCTAGTTTAGCCAAGGAGTTTTAGGTTAATATATGTTTTTGGGTCATTCTTTTACTTATGATTTTTATGTTTTCAAGGAAACCAATTTTCTCAAATAGAGTTGGTCTTCTTAGGTTTGCTTCTCTTGATTAGAATATTTACCTTTAAGGTGTATCTTTAATATACTATGCAGCTATAAGCATGATATATATATATATAGTTTGTTTTTGCATTTAGAATTTGGAGAAATTGAGCTAGGACTATTATCTATAAAAACCTTAATTTTAAGCAAGAACTTGTTATATCTTTTATGTATGATTTCTTGTTATTATGTTTTTTCATTGTTATTAAAACAAGAGGCAAATGATTAAAGAGATTATAGTAGAAAAATGGCATAACATTCCTAACTTATCAGATCTAAATTTCATTGAAAACTACACTTGGTTGCACTAGTACGTTACATTTGACACTAGGATGACTAACTCTCATATACAACACCTTAGAGTAACACATGATTTTGTAGCGACATAATAGTAACATTACTTTCTTATCAACATTACAAAGAATCCAAATGCAATGATAACCAATATTCCATAAGTTGAAAATGTGTATTTTTATATGAATAGCCATTTTCTTCTTCAACATTTTCTTTTCCTTCTTTTCAACTCTTCATTGTCTTTTCCTGTTTTAAGTGTGGTTGGACTGTTCGGTCACTCAAATTACCCACAAAGTCAAGATTTTATTCATGTATAATTGGCATCTTAAAAAATTCCTATTAGGGTTGTCTTCAATGTGAAAAGTAAACAATTTGGCTTCCCTTCCATATTAGCACATCCTCGTCGAATGCTTTCTTGATTCCAAACTGTTGAGTCTCATAATCAATTTAAGTACTCAAATCGGATTCAAGACTCACATATCCTAAGTTTTAATAGACAACAAGGATTGTTTATAAGAACAATATCACTTGAAGGTATTTTTGCTTAATTGAGTGCTATGAAGAAGAAGCCTCAAGTTGAACCTATTGATATGAGGGAACCTTACGAAAAGCTAAGATCTACTGAATTCATTTCGGCCTTCTAAAGTGTTACGGAATTCTAAAAGAACTGTTGAAGACCTCTGATAGCAGGAAAGGTGTAGGACCTAGAATTGAGCAAAACCAACCGATCAGAATCACAATTATGCAATTAATTGCGGAATATAGGTGCTGGAACAGCAGCTATATTCACGCAAGAAAGTGAAGGAAAATGATAGAAAATGAAAGAAAAAACATCAAGAGTGATGATAGAAAAGGTGAAAACCAAGGAGAAACAAAAAACTAAAAGGGAAGTCATGTTATTACTTCATCAATTCAAAACTGCTGATCTTAATTGTTTTGAAGGAGATCAAGAAAGGGAGCTGCTGATTAAGGAAGAAGGCGTAGCAACACTACAAGGGAGTTTCCTCTAACCTTTTCTCCTATTTCTTCTTCTTCTTCCATTTCCCTTCTTTCTTCCACCACTCCTTCTTTCACCAAAACTCCCTACATGATTCCCAAGTACTATTGTTATGAACATTAGAGAATACATGCTTGGGAATAATGAGTCTTCTCCTTTGTTGGCTAGGGTGCGCAAGGATGTCCATGGTTGAGGTCCTAGCAAGGGTTCACTAGTCCTAAAGGGAAGTACCCACCTTCTCTTCTTTGTCATCCATCCCTTTATTTCTCTTCTACCCCTTATATTTTTTTTTTCTCAATTTTCAGATTTGAGGACAAACGCTTCTCAAGGGGGAGGGGATGATGACAACCTGTCAGTGGGACCTCTGAACTGACAGCTGATGGCTAGGACCAACTTGGAGCTGCTTGAAGTGCTTGGGGCTGAACCAAGCAAGAGTCTTCCTTCATTAGAGTCAACCTTGGTCAAACCTTGATCATTGACCAAGAAGTCAAAGTCAACATGCAAGACTCAACTTAATTAGGAATCAATATAATTAGGATTTATGATGTAATTAGGATTTGTGTTGTAATTAGGACATGTTTGTCATTTTTCCTTAATTAGGGGCGCTACATGTATGGTTTTATTGGTTAGTAGGTTGCCTTACTATGAGGTTTAGGAAGTCATGGGTTCTAATCCCACCTAGGATAGGAAATTTACTCATCTTTTATTTTCCTATGTAAAAGGGGCGCTAATTAGGAGGTTTATTGGCTTAAGGCTTAGCTTAGCCATAAACCTTTAGGGTCTTGGGTTCAAATCCCACTTAGGATGGGTTTGCACCCACCTTTTTATTTTTTTCCCTTTTATTCCATGTATTGGCCGCCCCCCTCCCCCCTTCAACTCCTATATAAAGGAGTCTTCTCCTCTTGTATTGGACACATTGAATTTTGAAGTAAAGGCATTATGCCAAATTTTCTCCTCCCTTTGTGAATTGAGTGAGGCTTGGTGGTTGTTGCTCAAACCATATTGAGAATTATCTAATTCTCCTGAATTAGTGGCGTCTGGCATTGGACTTATCTGCTGTAGGAGGATTCTTGCTTCAGTGGCGTCATTCTCATTTCTTCCTCTCCACTTTTTCTTTCACTTTCTATCATTTTCTTGTGCTTCCCACGCATTATAGGCCGCTTCCCAGCACCTATAATTCGTGATTTTATTGCTTGATTGTGATTCTGATCGGTTGGTTTTGCTCAATTCTAGGTCCTACACCTTTCCTGCTATCAACCTCGGTTTAACTATTGACTAAAGCCTGGAAGCTTCCTGCTAAGGTCACAACACTTTATTAACGTCTGAAGCAAGTTTGATCCATTTAAGGAATGAATTCAAAGTTCGATTGTGTTGTCAAAATCACATTACCTTAAATGGAATCTGCTGTTCAAGTCAGAGCAATGTTGCAGTCTACTACATCTGCACATCTCAAAAGTCTAAAGCTATCAGAAGAGCTTCTCACAACGACTCTAAAAGCATTTAATGCTATCTCACAACGGTGAATGAAGCTCTCTTTAATAGATTTATTTCAAGACTTTATATATAGCTTTTTGCAAGACTTGGAAGATTGGCGAACCTTTGGTGAACCCCTGGTGAAGCTGCAACAAAACCCTGTTCAAACCCAGAATGAGAATGAATCCTAAAGACAAGCAAACAAAAAAAAAGCCAAAGAGAGAATGGCCAAGATTCATTGGAAAATCTTTTTAAGCCAACACTATGCAGAAATTGTATCTCATTTCCTTGTACTTAGAGTTATTCTTTGTATCCTAAGTTATTCTCAGTTATCCCTTTGTATAAGAGAACCCGAGTTTAAGTTTCTCTGAAACTTAAACTTATCATTGTTGTAAACACTATTAAATGTCTGAGAGCCTGAAGAGGTTTAGAGGAATAAAGAATACTCGGTTTAGTCTGGAGAGGCTGTATCCAAAGAATACTTGTGTTTACCTTGGAGAGTCTGGGTCCAAAGCATACTCGGTGTTTAGCTTGAAGAGGCTGGGTTCAAATAATACTTGTATCTGTATTCAGATAGTGGAAAATCCAGTGGAGTTTTGCCCTGGGACTGGACGTAGCTCACTGGGTTAGTGGGTGAACCAGGATAAATTTCTGTGGTCAAGATCTCTCTACCCTAACTCTTTACTTTCTATTTAAACTAACCAAGGAGGGTTATAGAAAAGTTGTTTTATAAATCTGCGCAGAAAACAATCTTTTCTTTACGAGAAAAACATTTCAAATGCTATTATCCAACCTTCTGAGTTGCATCAGCAAGTTGCTGAACTCCCAGTTTCGAAAGGTTGCTGAAATATTTTCAAAGTAGTTTGCTTGTTAAAAAGGTTTTCATGAAAATCTGTAAAGGTTTTTAAAACACTGTTCAACTCCCTTTCTAGTGTTTCCTGTGGTTCTAACAGTTGGTATCAGAGCTTAACCTCTGGTTGAGCATCTAACAAATGCTGAGGGAAGAAGATCCAAATGGAGACCTAAACAAGCTATAAAGAGAATTTATGAAGTTGATCAATAGAAGCAACAAGAGTTTCTTTGGAGACAAATATGTATCATCAACTCAGAATTCATAAGTATCATTGCTGGTAACATCGTTTAAATTTATAACACAAATATTTATGTCTATTTGAAAATTTGAAAATGTCTGAAACTTTGTGTGCATATATTTCTGAAATGCATGAACCTACTGATGTGTGCGTATCTGCTGAAAACACATACTTTCTGAAATTGACACTTTATGACGTGGCACTCTGAGATGGTTGGCTTTTCATCTACTCTCTGAATCTAAACGATTTGCACGACTCCCCAAGTCTGCGCAGACAGTCTCTATCATCATTAGTGCTACCTTTGCCTTTATATATCTCAGCAGAAGCTAGTCTAAAGCTACTTTCTCTCTGCTCTCTTGCTGTGAAGTCTCTCTGCATCTTTTGAACTTCCAAAGAAAACCTAGTTTCTCTCAAGTTTCTCTACAACTTCAAATGGCCCCCAAGAAGAATGTGGGTACTGCCTCAAAAGATGGAGGAAAGATTGTTCCCTCCAGATGTGTTGATTTTAAAAGCCTTGCTAAACTCGGACAAGACCTCGAAGATTACTTTAGAAGCGTTGGGTGGTTGCCTTTCTTTAACGATATCGACTGTGGGTGGCATGAGGCCAGTATTTACGAGTTCTGGAAAACTGCCGAGCAAGTGGAAAGTAACAAGAAGATGTTCTTGAAGGCATCTGTGTTGGTCTGTGAGATTATTATAAACGACAGAATACTGGAAGAAGTCACTGGTGTCAAAAGTGAAGGAACTATCTACATGGGTAATTGGGAAGTCAGAATTGGAGGTGCTAGAAAAGTCAACAAAATGTTGTTTGGAAAGTTGGATCCTTTAAACCTTAAGGGAGCTGGTATGAATCTTGTAACGTCCTAATTTCTCAATTCAAGAATAAGTGTCCGTTGGAGACGCTAAGTCTGTTTGGTTTGGCGTTGGAAAAATCAAAACCATGGTTTTGCAAATTGATTTTAAATCACTTCCGTCCAACGTGCTTCGTAAAGCGTGCATCACTCATCTCAACCATTGATTTTCAGAATCAATTCTGCTCAACTGTAAACCAGACGGACACGCTATTCCAAATTTCTGAAATTAATTCGCACCATTTCGGGTATCGGTATACAAGCACAATTGCCTAAATAGTCCAACGTATGCTTAGGCTACCTCAACATTCAATAACACAATAAAAACATTCCCTTAAGAAAGACAAGGAGGAATTCGCACTTAGCATGTTTAGGTTTCATAAAACTTCTGCCGGAAATTCGGCAGAGTCTCCCCTTAAAACTGGACGTTTTTCCAATTTCCAGATCCGCCTGAAAACCAACAAAATGTTGAGTCTCATAATTAATTTAAGTATTTAAATTAGTTTTAAGACTCATTATCCAAAGGTTTTAATGATTAACAAATTAGATCGTGTAATGAACAGGTTCTACTGAGAAAAGTATTGTTCTGTGCATTGTGTTTCAAGTTACAGGATCCATCTAAAGACAAGAAGATGAAGATAGCCAAAGAACCAAGCAAAAGACAGGAAGCGGAAATCAGAAGAAAGCATTGAAGCAACTATCTGAACGCGACTAACTATCTGAAGAAAGTGTGGAAAGAAGAAGTATATCTGTGGAATCAGAAATAAAGACAAGCTCAAAAGAACATCACAATGCACTTCAGATCATTCATTCAGACGATGCAAACTCCAGATGATTCATTTCAGACAAATTAACAATGAATCATGAAGAAGCAACTCAACCTTCTGAATCAATATTCTGAAGGAAGACATACTGAAGGAAGAACAAAGAAGAGAAGAAGCATGACTACTAAAGCTGAAAGCTTTCAAAAGGATATCATCTACCAATCAACCGTCTGAAGACATACAACATGCTGAAAGGATCAATTGTCTGAAGACATGCAATATGTTGAAGAATGTGAACAATCTGAAGAAGTCAAACTATAAGAACATCACGGAAATTATCTGAAGAAAAGAGAGAGTACATCTGGGCAAAGCTGAAATGAAGATAAAGTACATGCTCATAAAGAAAGAAGAAGAAAGAAGCAACCATCCGGAACAAAGAAGAAGAAACTCGCTGAAGGTGTCTCCAAGATAAAAAGCTACATCAAGCTGAAGCAATGCAACCTGCTGAACACATTCCCTCTGAACTAGATGACGTGGTATTTCAGACTCTCTGAATAACAGAAGTTGTTGAGGAAAACCTTCTGAAGCCAGAGACGTCATGCTACTCTCCAAAGACTTATGAGTCAATGTGGATAATATATTAAAAGACTCAAGTCTCAGCAAACGAAAGTGGTGAAACTGAAATGAGGCAAAGACTCTCTGCAAAAAGACCTGAAGGGTTCTAAACGTCTTTTTCCATCATAGGAGATAGCAACAAAAGTTATTTTCCTCATTCTAAGGAATATCATACATGAAAGAGGAAGCCTACTACAGAAAAGCAAATAGTAGTCACAGATAGAGTCAGCGCTGCTGCAACACCTACTCCTGTACCATCTCTGCAATACGCTATCAGAGGTGTGCACCTCAAGCGAGATGAAAAGCAAATTTCATAAAATGATAAGGAGAAGCTCAGCGGATAAAATTATCATCATCATCTGAGCAAATATACTTTCACAAATCTTCTATTGTATTTCAGATCGTGAAATATTGAGAAGTTATCATCTGAAGGTTTCAGATCGTCTAAATATCAACTTTGTCTAAAGAGTGGTTATCATCTGAAGACTTGAAGTTCATCTGAAGCATGTTATCATCTGAAGCTAAGAAGAACAACCTGAAATGGTCTATCATCTGAAGCGTAACATCCATCTGAAGAAGATGTTTTGTCTAAAGTAAAATATCATCTGAAGTCAAGAGACCATCTGAAGACATTGTCTGTAACTGTTTATCTGAGATCAAAAGGAGAAGCCTCTGAAGAGATTTGATGAAGATATTTCTCTGTCAACGCCTTCTGATACAAGACTATGGTCTAACCTATTTAAGGCAAACAGAACGGGAACTTTTCTGGATATTCAAATTTCTATCACTTAAGAGGAAAGTTCTAAGTGTTGCAGCATTTGCAGAAGTCAGAACAGGCCTGCGCTATTCTGCATCCTTGTACTATGTCAGAAGCTATCAGAGATCATTTCACAACAGGATTATTTGCATCTCTAACGGTTGCATTGAGTGTGTCTCATTCCTGTGCTTATAAATAGCTTCGTTCAAGACCAATACAAGAGAGAGAGACTGAAAAAAACCAAGAAATATAGGCCTTAGTGCTTATCAAGGTGATTAGCCTTAGAGTTAACCAAAATCCTGGAAAGGAAGCCAGTTAGCCAAAGAAGAAACATAGTTGGTTTGAATCAATGTGCTAAATTAAAGATCAAAGTGATTGATCAGGTTAGTTGGTCTGTTGATCAAAGTTTCCCATAGTATCTTTCACAAGAATCCAACCAAAGAAAGACAACAATGCATTCCTAATTTCTATCCTTCATCATGGTCTGTCATCAACTTCAACAGAAGAGATTGGCCAAGCTCAGAGCAGATCATATACAGCCAACCTTCTGAGCCAAACAGAGATGAAACAGAGCCTAAGTTGTACACTTATATCTCTGTCATTCCTTGTACTTAGAATGTAACCTTTGTATCCTGAGTAGTACTCAGTAAACCCTTAGTACAGAAAATTGTAGTTTAAGTTTCAAGGAAACTTAAACATGAGCTTAATTGTAAACACTTTGAGTGTAGTTAGAGCCTGCAGATGCTTGGTAAGAAATAATACTCCAAAGAGCCTGGAGAGGCTTGGAGGAAGAAAGAATACTCGGGTAGAGCCTGAAGAGGCTTGACAGAAAAGAATACTTGGTGTAGAGCCTGAAGAGGCTTGACAGAAAAGAATACTTGGTGTAGAGCTTGAAGAGGCTTGATAGAAAAGAATACTTGGTGTAGAGCCTGAAGAGGCTTGATAGAAAAGAATACTTGGTTTGCGCCTGGAGAGGTTGCCTGCAAAAGAATACTCATTGAGTTGCCTGGAGAGGCAGTTGATAAGCAAAGAATACTCATTGAGTTGCCTGGAGAGGCAATTGAAAACAAAGAATACTCGGTGTTAAGCCTGAAGAGGCTAGGGTAAAATAATACCTGTATCTGTGTTCAGATAGTGAAAACCCAGTGGTGGTTTGCCCTAGGATTGGATGTAGCTCACTGAGTTAGTGGGTGAACCAGGATAAATTTTCTGTGTAAATTTCTTCTCTACCCTTATCTCTTTACATTCAGTTATTATCTATTTTATTTCTAACCAAGGAAGGGTTTGAAAAGTGAATCTGAACTTTGCGCAGTTTAACTTCTTTTATTAAACAAATCTTTTCGAAAGAGTAATTACTGAACCTTCTGAAGAGGTTCAGCAAGTTCGCAAATAACACATGTTTTCAGCAAGTAACAAAATCAGTAGAATAATAATAATGCAAAACATTTTTTAAACAAATTGTTTTATGTTTTGAATATAGTTTAGACAAAATTTCGAAAGATAGTTTTTCCAAACCTTCTGAAGTGTTAACAGAACCCTTAACTGTTTTATCAAAGTCAGCAAGTTTCTGAAAAACGATTGCTTATAGCTTCTACACAACTCTGATAATCTTGATTATCTTCATATGAGTTTTTCACGATATCTTGCGAAAGTTCATCTGCTGTCTTTACGAAAAGGTTTTCGAAAATTAGCATGGAGTTTTTAAAACACTATTCAACCCCCCTTCTAGTGTTTCCTGTGGTTCCAACACAAAACACCAGTACAGTTCGTGCATTTAGGGATGGCAAAACGGACTTGGCTTGACGGGCCAGCCCATCCCAGCCCGTCAATTTTATAGGGCTAGGTTGGAGACTTCCAACCCATTGGCCCGTCTAACCCGTCCAGTCTTGGCCCGTTAAAAAAATGGGCTAGAGGAGTATTCGGGCTGGACCAGCCCGCTGGGTTGAAAAAATAAAAAAAAAATTATAAAATAAAGGGGACAACTAGAGGTGAAAAAAAATTAAATGCAGAAACAAAGCTTCAGGAAAAATGATTACAATGCGAGATAAAAACAAAGTTGATTTAATTGCGAAAACAAAGCTTCAAGAAAAATTATAAAACAAAGTTGATTACAATGCAAAAACCAAAGCTTCAGGATAAATGTGAAAACCATCACAGAATAATTCTTCTTTTGTTTTTTTTTTCCGGTACAAACAAAATTCTTCTATGTATCTTCATTTTCAAGTAGTTTAAAGCTTCAGGTAGTGCATTTTAATTTTATATAAACATTACCTGTAACTTTCTCTTTCTAAATTTTCATTTTCATCAATAGAATGAGATCACAGAATTCTTCTTTGGTATCTTCATTTTCATCACTTCTTCTCCTTTTGTTCTTTTATTTTCTCACGCTAAAAAAATATAGGCAGCGTGGTTATTAATATAGAAAATTAAGCTTACATTTGACAAAAAATACACTCTGTTATAAGGTTAGTCCGTTGGCCCGTTCAGCCCATTCGAATATGGGTTGGGCTGACATATTTTGTCTATTTTTCATTTAGGTTCAACCTGTCTCGTCCCGTTTTATGGCGGGCTGATCGCGGGTTAGGTCGGGTCGGGTCGGGTCAGGCCAGTCCAACCCAACCCAACCCGTTTTGCCTCCCCTACTTCCCCTCTTTTCTCTTTCTTTTTCACTTCCCTGCATATCCATTTCCCCTTTTTCTCTTCTTTTTCAGTTTCCCTTCCTCATCCGCTAAGCTTCCCCCACTCCTCCCCTCCCCCTCCTCGTTCCTCCACTCAACCCGTTCCGCTTCCGCCATCGTCCTTCCGGCCGCATAGGGGGGAAACATGTGATTTTTTCTTCCTCCTTCCTTCGTAGTTGAATTTAGCGTTGATCAGAGATAAGCCCCTTCTATCTCGCTCAGTTTATTGGTGACATATTATTGGTAGTATATTTTCCTATTACCGATAATATGTTACCGATATCATTTGGTAACATGTTGCCCGTAACAGGTAAATATACTATCGATAACATATTGTCGGTAGTTACTGGTAACATGTTACTAGTAGTATATTTTCCTGTTACCGGCAATATGTTATTGGTAACTTCCACATGTTGCTGGTAAAAGAAAAAATATACTATCGATAATATGTTACCGATATACGTTAAATCAAAATAAATTTTTTTCCTATAAATTTTAAATGTAAATATTTTTTAACAAATTTTACTGAATAGATTTTTTTTTTAATTTATTTATTTAAGAATGAATTTGTTATAACTTATTTTTTAAAAAAATATTAAATTTATTGAGTGTTTTGGTAAGGCATTTTAACTAGCTGAAAGCTGAAATTAGTAGTTGAAATCATTTTAGTTGTGTTTGGTAAGGTAGTTATTCAATAGTTACTAGCTTTTTAGTAGTTTTTGTAGAAGCTACTTGAGGTAACTTTTTTTAAAAAAATCTCCTATTTTCATGTACTAGATGAAAATTTATTACAATTGAATCCCTCAACAATTCTCACTCATCATTATTATTTAGTAATTAATGATACCTTTATATCTCATTTTACCATTTTCAGCTAGTTTTACCAAACACTTCCAATCAAATCAGCTAGCTTTACCAAACACACTTTTAATATATTATCTTTATCTATACATATGCCATGTACTAGAGGTGCTAGTGTTGTTCATGGCCAACGCCCACTTTTGAGTTCCGACTCATGTTGAGGGTCAGGCAAGTTCACATCATGTTGATGATGATCACTAGGAGGAGGATGTCGTTGTAGTTGGCATCAGGTGGATCCACATGGTGACTCATTCCCGGGGTGGTCCTAAGGATGTCTATGTCCTCAGGTCATTTGGGAATCATGTTGTTATTCGAATTTGAAGTGGACATATAGCAAATCTTTTAATTATTTAAATATTTTTTGCATATTTGTTCAATGTTTTAAGAAATAATCAAATGGTTTTAGGATCATGGTGAGCTGAAGGTCACTAACCATGGACCTAAGTTCACTGACTTCAAGACATGTAATGCACACATAATGTAAGTGGTAGAACTTGGGATTGGCACCCCTATTAGGATGCAACTATTCTAAAGTGGGTAAGAGACTTTTGTCTGCTTTTATTGAGCAATGGCAACGAGATACCAATTCTTTCCACTTACCATGTCGAGAGATTGCTATCACCCTCAATGATGTGTCGTGTCTATTACATTTACCTATCACTGGAAAATTTTTCTCATTCCTAATAGTGTCCAAAGATATCGTATGTGATGTACTCGTAGAGTTGTTGGGGATTACTTGCGGAGATGTTGTGAGACAAATGAAAAATGTTTCTTACTTTTCCATTCTCTAATATGTCTACTTTTTCAGACATCTTACTGAGACAAATGAAAAAAATTCATGCATACTATCTGCATAGTAAATTTAATTAATAATATTATTATGTATTAAAAATTACATAATTCAAATATATGTGGTAAATATATCTAACAAAAATATATACGTTATATAATAATATTTTTTAGATATGTCAAATGATACAAAAATATATACAATAAATACTATATAATTTCTAGTAAATAAAGTAATTTTAGATCTATCACAAAGATACTCATATTTTTTACACATATTATGTAATAGTATTTTGGGTAAAATATGTTTTTCACCCCTGCATTTTTGGTCAACTTTGGTATTCGTCCATGACTTTTAAAACCTTAATTTGTTTTATATCCCCACACTTTTTAAACATCTTAATCGTAATCCTTGACATTAATTAGTTTTGTTAAATTGCTGACCTGTTTAATAGATTTCCACATTACCCTCTAATGTTCGGTCTCATTTAATCCATGTCGATGCTAAGTACATTTATTAAGCAATTGAATTTAATACCAATTTAACATAGTTAACTAATGTGAAAGACAATGGTTAAGGTGTTTGCTACTAAATAACAAGCTCTACGTTCAGGTTCTTGCTACTAAATATATTCGTTCGGGCTCGGTCATGGCCCCAAAAAACAGGCAAGGTTGTTCTCCTATCTGGCATAGCATTTGTAAGGTTGTGGTGGAGCTTGGAGACGATTTTGGTATGCGTTTAGAATCATGAAATACCCCATTATGGAGCTGTGATTGGCTCGGTTGTGGTCCCATAGGAGCAAAAACTGATTTCATCCACATTTCAGACTCCAATCTTCGGGTGAAGGATTTATATCCTTAAGGCCATTGGAACTTGAATCTTTTGGAAAATCACATTTCAGATGATATTAAGAATTTGATTTTACATTCTAATGTGCCTACTGGGTCCAACCTTCCTGATTGTTGGATTTGGAAAGCTCATGACTCTCATATGTATACTTCATCCGGGTTACAACTAGCTTCGCGATAAGGATCATGTTCTATCTTCCCGCATGGGTTGGAAATGGATTTGGAGACTCCAAATTCCTGAGAGTATCAAGTACTTCTTGTGGCTCACCCTTCAAAACGCTCTTCCAACTAACCTCCTTCGTCATCGGCGCGGAATGTGGCCATCAAACGCTTGCATTAGGTGTAACTAGGAGTCAGAAGATGTCATCCATGTGGTTAGGGATTTCAGATAGCAAGCATGTTTGGAATATATTGTTTCCAATTAGACATCACAACTTCTTACAGCTTCAGCTTCGGAGTTGGATTGAGGTGCATGCTACAACTCCTAATGGTCCTCTTTTCTTATCAACTCTTTGGTGGTTTTGGCGCTGGAGAAACAACATTACTTTGGATGAGGACAAGTGGAATTTGACAAGAGTGGAGAGAAGCATCCTCTCCTCTGCTCAAGAATTTCGACTTTGTTCTATGGGGAAAGAGCTCTATAATTGCTTTAATTTTAAAAGTCATCATGTTTGGTGTCCTCCTCCTAGTGGTTTTGTTAAAGTCAACTCGGATGGTAGTTTTAACCCTACAACGTTGAGGGCGGGGCTTGGTGTGATTATTCGGTGATCTGATACGACAGAGTGGGTGATGGGTGCTTCGGGTTTCTCCACTGCGATGGATAGTCTTCATGCTGAATTATTGGCTATCAAGCTTGGGTTTCAGTGCGTCTGGCACCAGGGAATGCGTAAAGTTTGTTTTTAGTCAGACTCGCTGAAAGGTATTCAAATCCTTACCGAGGGTGCTTGAATTTTAACCCCTCGTATTGCTCACCAAGTTGCTGAGATCACCTTGTTTTTGGAGTGTGATTGGACTGTGGATTTTAGTCATGTGCTTCGGGAGGCTAACACCTCAGTTGATGGGTTGGCCAGGTTGGTATAGCAAATGAAAACCCCTTTGAGTGGTGGATTATTCCCCCTGATAGAATTTGTAGATCTTTTCGGGAGGACAACTTAGGTTATATGTTTTCTTAGCCCTTTGTTTGTTTTTTTTCCTTTTTCCTTTTGTCTTTTTTTGCCTCCACCTACCAAAAAAAAACTAATGTGAAAGACTATGGTTAAGGTGTTTTAAAAATATATGGATATAAAATAAATGTTTTAAAAGCTGGGGACGAAAACTAAAGTTGAATAAAAATATAAGGACGAAAAAATATATATTTCAAATACATACATTGTATTATATATATATATATAACTATTCGTCGGGAGCTAAATGTCGATCGTTACCAAAAATATGATTCCGGCAACTACTTTTTTTTTTGTTCAATTGAGCGCTATATTCTAAACAAACAGAAGGGACACAAAAGCCTAATGCAAAGCACAACCCAATGATCGGTCAATGATAGGCGATTACTTTTCCCACTGTTTTTTGCTATTCCTACCCCCATATATTTTTGAAAAATTATAAAACCCAAAACTGCCATTCAGATAATTAGCTTACGGACAAGGCTGTCCAGGACTAGTTCCTGGACAACTTTGTCCGTAAGTCATTTTTTTGGCTTACGGACAAGGCTGTTTGTGGACTATTCCCGGACAGCCTTGTCCATAAGCCAATTTTTATAAAATGGCTTATGGACAAGGTTGTCTGGGGATAGTTCCCGGACAACCTTGTCAGGAAATTATTTTTTTCCAAAAACCTTACGGACAATGGGTGAATGGGGAAAGGGGAAGGGGTAGGGGGACGGGGGGCAACGACGAGGGGTAGGGGGAAGGGTAGGTTGGGGAAGGAAAGAAAGGGGGGAGTGGGAATATCAGAAATTGTGGTGAGAAAAGCAATGACCCAATGATGTGAGCCAAGTTCATTTCGTTGGCAATTATAGGGATTTACTTTTAGAACCCCCTTTTGCTATTCGCAACCCCATCCCATACCTAAATTCCCCATACTACCCCTACCCCCACCCCCACCCCCACCCCTCCCCTGCAAGTGCAGCAATGATGTGGTTGTAATCGATTACGAGGTGGTTGTAATCGATTACCAGAGACCTTGTTTGCAGGTAATCGATTACCAGAGTGGATTTTGAGATCCTGATTGTTTAATGGTATCGATGGTGTGTGATAATGCTTGATGATATTTGGTATGCATAATGATTGGTGCTTATGCAATATAATTGATGTTGTTTGGTGTTCATAATGATTGGTGCTTATGCAATATAATTGATGATATTTGGTGTGCATAATGATTGGTGCTTATGCAATATAATTGATGTTGTTTGGTGTGCATAATGATTGGTACTTATGCAATATATTGATGATATTTGTTGTGCATAATGATTAGTGCTTATGCAATATAATTGATGTTATCTTGGCATGCATATAGTTGGTGATTATGCAATGTATGGATGTTATTTTGGTATGCATATGGTTGGTGAATATGCAATGTAATTGATGTTATCTTGGCATGCATATGGTTGGTGAATATGCAATGTATGGATGTTATTTTGGTATGCATATGGTTGGTAAATATGCAATGTAATTGATGTTATCTTGGCATGCATATGGTTGGTGAATATGCAATGTATGGATGTTATTTTGGTATACATATGGTTGGTGAATATGCAAAATATTTAATGATGATGTTACCTAAGTTGTGCGAGCCCATAGAGGGGGTACAACTTAGGAGAGATGCCTTGAGCATATGTGATGAGACCTGAATTGTGCGGGCCCATAGAGGGGGTACAATTCGGGAGGTGAACTGCGTTATGCGGGCCCATAGAGGAGGTACAACTCAGGGGATCAAGATAGGGCGTTCGATGCACGGGCCCATAGAGGGGGTGCAACCTAGGGGTGATTTGTACTGGCCCATAGAGGGGGTGCAACCTAGGGTCGAATGTCGTTGTGCGGGCCCATAGAGGGGGTATAACCTATCGGATGGTGTGTGGTGACACCGGTAGACTATCTTGGTACTAACTAGAGTGATTGACGAGGTGCACCCATTGTGCGGAGTTCCAAGTCATGATCTTTGGGTAGGTGAGGTGATGAGTTTGGATGCATATGATAATGCGTTATACTCGATGATGGTATTGAGTTATATAGTGTTGGTGATGAATTTGGATGCATATGATAATGTGTTATACTCGATGATGGTATTGAGTTATGTAGGTGAGGTGATGAGTTTGGATGCATATGATAATGTGTTATACTCGATGATGGTATTGAGTTATATAGTGTTGGTGATGAGTTTGGATGCATACGATAATGTGTTATACTCGATGATGGTATTGAGTTATATTATGATGATGATGAGTTTTGGTGTATGCATGATGGATGTATATATGTGATATATTTGATGATGGAACTGAGTAAATAATGATGTTATGAGTATTAATGATGATTAAGTATTATGTGTGAAAATAGAGTATGTGATTCCATTGGTGAATGATGGTATGAGACTTATATGATGATATAGATGAATAGTTATATGCTGATTTATAGATGATTATTATCTGATGGATTATTTGATGTTTGGGTATGTGGTATGATTGACGATGATGTTGTTATATGTGGGTGAGGATAGGGTAGCCTCCTATGTGTATGTATGAGTGGTATTCTTTTCCTCACCGTTATACTGTGGATATTTTTACAGGTATTGATGATGACACGACTGGTGTCGAGTTTTGATTAAAGGGAGTGTGCTCTGGTATATGTGACATCAGGGTATAATTTTGGGGGGTTCTTTCTTTATGTTTCTAGTTAGGAATGTTTTTGTAAACTGTTTTGGAATCCTTGCACAGCAAGTGGGATGTTTAGTACTTTTATATTTTTGGAGATTCCGCTGCATGAGTATTTTAATACATTTGAGTTTCGTTTTATTTTAATTAAGTTGTTTTCGAACTAATGAGGTTTTCAATAAGAGAGTTATGTGAACATTTTACCCATTGTGGGACGTTACCTTTTCTACACTTCAATTTATTAAACGTAAGATTTTGGGGTAGAAGGGTGTCACAGCCGGCCCGTTACCCAGCTCTAGTGACAATGTCTTTTCAATCAGACCGGTATTTGAATGGCCCTTAGAAAGAAGATACTAGGGCCTTGCTTTTTGCACCCCCTAGTTGCTTTCCGCACCCCTTACATTTTGTAATTTTTTGCTTACCTATTTTTAAGCAACTCAACTTGTGGAATCCACATTAAAATAATAATTTTTAAGTTAAACAACTTCCATTGAAGATGATCTTATCTTTATGTTTTTTAAAAACAAAGTTTTAATTTTTCCTTAGCTTTTTTTATCTTTATATTCATTTTTATTATTATTTAAAGGTGATATTCAAATTTAAATATAAAAATTTGTGAGAACTATAAATCTATGAAAATAATGAAACTATGGGAGGAGCATGAGAGAAGAAAGAAAATAAGGAAAAAGGAGAATAATTTAAAGAAAAATTAAATGATTTAGAGAGAGGATATATAAGAGAAACAAGAACGACAAAATGAAATCTTGTTGGAGTGATATAAGCTTTCCACGATCAAATTTTTTTTATTATATATTTCTAATAGTAGGTATAATTTATAATATTTAAATCCTTTTATTTGTGATTTCATATCATCATGAAATTATTCTTTAATTCCTTTTGGGAGTTTAATAACCCATTTGGTTATCGGTTAGTTAAATTGTAAAATCAATTCCACATAATTGATTTCAAATCACTTCCATTGAACGTGGTTCGTAAAGACCGCGTCATTCATTTTCAACCATTTATTATAGAATCAATTCTACTGAAACGTAAACCAAACAAGCACTTAGCCTGTTTGTGTATGTGTTTCTAGGAATTCAAAATCGATTTTTCATAAATCTCTATGTATATTTAACAAACGCGATGCATTAATACAAATAGAATCAGTTTGAAAAATTTTCTGTAGAAAATTTGCTAGGGAAAAATTACAATAAATCACGATTGTAAAATGAATTTAACTTCTTCCATAAGTTGAAATTAGTTAATTGGTTGACCATAAAAAAAGAGAAGTTAATTGGCAGAGCTTCCGGAGAAATTGACTTGCAGAGACTAATTTTAGCTTATGAAAAAAAGTTAAATTCATTTTACCTTCTTTGATTCATTGTATTTTCTCCTTGAAGTTTTTCTATAGAAGTTTATCCAAATTGTCTCTTCTTATTGTAGGGGGTCTAACTTAATTTAAATTTTTAATAGAAGATATTAAAAAATAAAAAATTCTTTAATTTGATTCAAACTTGATTTGATGATAAAAAATGAAACAAAATTTATTTTCCTTTTTAGTTTGATTTACATCTTACAACTTGATTTCAACATTTAGATACTTTTATTGTGATCTTTTTATTTAGTATATGTCTAATACTTATGATTTTTAATATTTTGTTCCAACCCTCGCAATAAAAAATTCCAGGCTCATCTATTATGGGCAGGGATCCTTTTAAATATTGGAAAGAGAATGGATTTTAACACATTGTCTTTTAATCCTACACACCCTAATCCAATTTTTTTTTCAATTTTATATCCAAAAAATACCCAACCCCTTTTAATCACCATCCCTCACCATTCCTCCTCCCTCAGTCCTTCATCATTGTTCCTTCATTGGTCTTCCTCGCTCCTCTTTCATCAGTTTTCCTTGCTCTTCCTCTACCATTCTTTCCTCGTTGCGACTTCCTTGCTGCTTGTTGAATGTAAGCCATGTCCCTTTCTTTTTCGTTGAGTAAGATACCACCGACAACATTTGTCGGTAACTACCAGCAACTTATTGCCACAATATATTTTTTCAACTACAAGCAATATGTTTCCAGTAACTACTGACAAATCTTCAATTACCGACAACATTTTACCGGTAACTATCGACAATAAGTTGCCGGTAGTATATTTTTTTCAACTTATTAACATGTTGATGAAAAGGGAATAAGTTGAAAAAATATACTACCGACATGTTGCTGGTAATTGAAAAATATATTGCAACAATAAGTTGTCGGTAGTTACCACCAAATGTTGTTGGTGGTCTCCTACTCAACGAAAAAGAAAGGGACATAGCTTATATTCGAAGAGCAGCAAGGAAGTCGCAAAGAGGACAGAATGATGGAGGAGGAGCGATGGAGAAAGAGCAAGGAAAACCGAGGAACGGGGAGCGAGGAAGACCGATGAAGGACTGAGGATAGAGGAAGGAGGGATGGGGAGGGACAATGATTAAAAGGGGTTAAGATATTTTTGGGATATAAAAATTAAAAAAAGTGAATTAGGTGTGTAGGATTAAAAGGGAATGTGTTAAAATCAATTCCCGATTGGAAATGTCCAATTAGAGAGAGATAAATTCTTATACATGTGTGGGTCCCACACGTGTATGAGTATGGGACCCACACATGTGTAGGTCCACACATGTACGAGTCTATCTCTCTCCAGCCGGATATTTCCGAGTAACCGGGGAGAGTTTTCTCCTGTCTATTACCATCACTATATGGGACAATGATTAATTTTTCTTCCAGACCTGGATCTAGCACACTTCCCTAACGGCAACCTCAGTTTGTATGCTGATCATAGGTTCATACTGGCTATGGAAGAAGAAATTTCCCAAATCGAGACAGTTAGCACAAACACAAAGAAATGCAGAGAGAGAGATCTAATTGAAAAATCATGTATAATATACTTTTGAGTCTATGTCTATGTACAGAAGTGTATTAATTTGCAGCTAGATAACAATGATAGTAGTATCTGCATCTATACCTCCGTAAATATTTCTCTGCTCATGTGTATATGTGTTGCTAACGAAACCTCTTTCTTGCTGGCTCATATGTGTACATCTTGTTACTAACGAATATATACCTAATTTTCCTAGTCATCTCTAATTAGTACCAATAGATTAAATTTATCAAGCTTCCAGTCTCCATCCAACCAATGCTAACAAAAACGCCTCAATGACAGCACCAGAAACAATAAGTTAAGCCTTGACAGCAGAATTGGTTCTGAGTGGAGGTAATGACAGCAGGTTTCTAATTACAAAGCCCCTTCCCCAAAAAGAGGCAAGACAGAGACCCATTATAGCCATAGCAACAACAGAACATGCAGGAGGAACTGCTTGACTACTTCCCAAAAATTGGGTTGCAAGAAGGCCTGCAAGGGTGGAGCTCTGCATTCCAGTGCATAATGAAATTGTCCTGCTCACCTGTTCTTCCTGCCTGTGACAGTAGTAGTTATATCAGTCATTTTGAAATATGGCACAAAATAAATATGCTTTCTTTTTTTTTGGTATACAATGGAAGCACTGGAATTTGAATCTAGTGGGTTATAAATATGCTTTCTAAGTGCTTTACTCAATCAAATTACAAACAAAAATTATTGCAAGAAATGATGACACATTCCAAAGTTAGTTTAAAGCAAGCAATGTCAGAAAATATATTGTTTCCAATAGGAAAGAGATCTTTTTTTTAAGTATCATTATCATTTCATTTCAGATCTCTGATATAAACATGGGTGCTGATACACTCAACATGAATGGAACAGTCTAATGAAAAAAAAACAAAAAAAAAAACAGTCAATAGATATGACCAAGTAGAATATGTTGTTGGAAGGAATTTAACCTTAAAAGCTTTTTATCAATGTTGTCAATTTCAATCTTAACTCAAGGAAATGACATGAATTAGAAGCTTGTATGGCCAAGTCCATAAGAAATAGCAGCTATAATTACTAACAAGTTACTAACAAGCCCATCAAATGAACACATACAACTAAGCATTGAAATCTGTATTTATGCTAATTCAGGTATTTTCTTTTCTAACCTACTCTTTAATGTAAGCATACCTCAAATATGGAATGTTTGAGAACCAATATCCTAAAGTGAAGGCAGCAGCATGAAATAACAATATTGGAAAAACCAATTGGAGACCTTTGCGCGACAAAATTTGACTTTTTCTGGTTTCCACTTCTTCCAGACAATAATACCCTTGATTCACGCCCAATTCCGATATACTGAATTCTGGTTTTTTTAATGATAATTTTTTTAACACTAATCCTTATTTTTTTCAATTCAAATTCAAATCTTGATTGATTATATTTTTTCCTATTCTAATTTTAATCCATGTTTCTTAATTTAAATTTAAAATATTATCCTTATCATTTAAGTCGTGAATTTTTAAAGTAATTTTGAAAAGTGTAGATTAATAATTCAAATTCAAATCATTCTTTAAATTTGGAGGATATATTGAATTCTGGTTTTTTTAATGATAATTTTTTTAACACTAATCCTTATTTTTACAATTCAAATTCAAATCCTGATTGATTCTATTTTTTTCTATTCTAATTTTAATCTCTATTTCTTAATTTAAATTTAAAATATTATCCTTATCATTTAAGTCGTGAATTTTAAAATAATTTTGAAAAGTATAGATTAATAATTCAAATTCAAATCCTTCTTTAAATTGGAAGATATATTGAATTCTGTTTTTTTAATAATAACTTTTAACACTAATCCTTATTTTTACAATTCAAATTCAAATCTGAATTGATTCTATTTTTTCCTATTCTAATTTTAATCTCTATTTCTTAATTTAAATTTAAAATATTATCTTTATCATTTAAGTCATGAATTTTTAAAGTAATTTTAACATAGATTAGGAGTATAATTGAAAATAAAATGTGGACACCAAAAAGAGATATTACTTTTATATATTAGTATAGATATAGGAGGTGGCATAGCGAAAAATCAAGAAAAAATAGAACCGAGTGAATTAAAAAATAAAAAGGAAAGATCAATCAAAGAGAACGTTCACATAAAAGGCTCAACACATAAAGTATTGAGAAAATAGAAAACACAAACGACCAGAAATTTGAAATATAGAAGCAAGTTAATCTTCAGGTTCTATTCTATTCTTCATGCTTCTTATGTTTGTCTTACTTTCTTCGTTATTTGTTTTTAAATGTTTATTTGTATGATTGAATTCTACCCCAGAACCACTTTTCACACCCGATAGTGTGAAGTCATGTACGTAGACGGGTTTTTTTATGACTATTGAAGCTATGCTCCTATGTGTTGAGTCTCAAAGGATTAATTATATGAAATTAAAAATATTTTGAGTCTCACTCTCTTAAGTTTTAATGAACAACAAATATAAAATATAAAAGGCATTTATATGATACTATGCTCTCACAGGATGTTGCACTGTTTCAGATCATATTGTCTGTGTAAAAGATCATCTGAAAGATCAACTTCATCTGAAGAGTGTTTATCATCTGAAGACTTGAAGATCATCTAAAACACTCCTTGCATCTGAAGGCTGAAGGTATAAAGTTTAAGGTTTGACCCGTGAAGACGTTACTATGTAAGAAGAACGTTCATCCCAATGGTCTAACCCTTTTCAGCATAAGAATCAGAGCTGATTTCTTTCCTCGTTCAAATGTTTAGCATTTTTAAGGAAAGTCTGCAAAGCTGCTGTATCTGCTCAAAAGCATTGTGTCCACAGACCTGCTGCACCTAAGACTGCTCAGAACGTATTGGACATAGTGTGTCTCAACGTCTCCTGAAGCATTTAATGCTATTTGACAACGGGCAACATTTTTTCTCAAAGACTATAAATATGCCCATGCAGATTGAAGCATTATATAGAGAAGTGAAGAAAAGTTATCAAAGAAATCTTACTCTGCGCATACGCCGCAAAAATACTCTGATATTTTCTCTACATTTGCTTATTTGCTTATCTTGAGTAAATCTCAGTTACTTGTACACTTATGATAAGTTCAATCTATCATCTGAAGATAGTTGATTGAACTTTATCTATTTTTATCTTAAAACAGTTTGGGTTACAAGCCTGGAGAGGCTTATTGTCTGAAAGAATACTTGGGTTACACTTGGATAAGTGTCTGAGAGCCTGAAGGGGCTTGGTGAAAGAAAGAATACTTGTGATAGAGCCTGAAGAGGCTTGGTTGAAGAAACAATACTTGGTGTAGAGCCTGAAGAGGCTTAACAGAAAAGAATACTTGGTGTAGAGCCTGAAGAAGCTTGACAGAAAAGAATACTTATGGTAGAGCCTGAAGAGGCTTGATAGAAAAGAATACTTGTAATCTTGTAAGATTAGTGGAAATCCAGTGGTGGTTTGCCTTGGGACTGGACGTAGCTCACAAGTGGTAGTGAGTGAACCAGGATAAATTCTTGTCTGAGTTTTCTTTCCCTCAAACTCTTTCAATTCAGTTTTTAAACTAACTAAGGGGTTTTGAAAAGCTTTCAAGAGCAAAAATCTTAACATCAAACAAAACTATTTATCAAAACTGTCTTTGTGTTTGAACCAAGGCTCAGTAGGTAGTAACTAACTTCAGACGATCTTTCATCATCTGAAGTTTTTACATAAACTTTTTAAAGTATTTTCTAAAACTAAAAGGTTTCCATTGAAACACTATTCAACCCCCCTTCTAGTGTTTCCCTGTTTTTCTTACA
This sequence comes from Sesbania bispinosa, assembly GCA_026901365.1. Taxonomy (NCBI): domain Eukaryota; kingdom Viridiplantae; phylum Streptophyta; class Magnoliopsida; order Fabales; family Fabaceae; genus Sesbania; species Sesbania bispinosa. Next base: position 680,257 of record QLOH01000519.1, on the reverse strand, counting down.
GTTGGTACTAGAGCTTATCCTCGGGGTTAGCACCTAATCAGTGCGGAGGACAGAGATCCAATGGAAACTTCTACCAGCAACAGTCAGTATATCACTGAAGGAGCCTCCATTACGAGACCCCCAACATTCAATGGAGTGGATTACCATTATTGGAGGGATCGTATGAAGTTGTTTATTGAAAGCAACCACATTGATGTCTGGGATGTGGTTACTGATGGAGACTACGTGCTCATGCATGCTGTAGTGCCCATACCTAAGGCTGAATGGACCTTGGAGCAGAAGGCTCGAGTTCAATTAAATGCCAAGGCCAAACTCTATCTGATATGTTCCTTGAACAAGTTAGAATATGAGAAGGTTCATGGTTGTTCATCTGCCAAGGAGATCTGGGATACGCTTGCAGCAGCCCATGAAGGGATAGAGACTGTGAAGCAATCCAAGATCAACATACTTGTACATCAGTATGAGATGTTCAAGATGGAAGAATCTGAAACTATAGACTAGATGTTTGGGAGGTTTCAGACGATAACCAATGGACTCGGGTCATTGTGAAGAACCCCTGAATCTGGAGATAACATTCGAAAGATCCGAAGAAGTTTACCAAAGTCCTGGAGACCCAAGGTTACTGCCATTCAAGAAGCCAAAGATTTAAATTCTCTTAGAATGGAGGAACTATTGGGCTCTCTCAAAGTCCATGAGCTTGAACTTGGGGAGGATGACACCAAGAGGAAATCACTGGCATTGAACTGCAAGGTCAGACAGTCTAGGCATGGTAGCATGGAAGCCATGCAAGCAGAGGACACTTCAGAGGATGATACTGAGTCAGAAGATTGTTCAGAAGATGATGATCTTGCTCTTCTCAGCAAGAAGATTAAGAAAATGCTACAAAGAAAAGGAAGATACAGAAGATCTCAACCTTCTAATGTCAAACAAGGTAAATCAGGTAAAGAATTTATTATCACTAACAAAATTACCTATTTTGAGTGCAAACAGCCAGGTCACATGAAGACGGATTGTCCCAAGTTATGGAAGCCAACCTTTCAGAAGAAGAAGTTTTTCAAGAAAATGAAAGGATTGATGGCTACATGGGAAGACTTGGGTGATTCCACTTCAGAGGAAGAGGAGGACACTTCAGAAGAAGCTAACCTCTGTCTGATGGAAAGTCTACCATCTTCAGATAGTTCAGAATCTGAGGTAATTCCACAAACTTTACAAGATCAGTATGATGACCTTGTTGAAAGTAGCAGAGAGTTATTCAATGAGTTCAAAGAACTTTCAAGAGATTTTACAGAAGCTGCTTTAGAAAATGAAAATTTACAAAAAGAAAATCTTGCTCTCAAAGAAAAGCTACTTCAGCAAGATCCAAGTAGTTCTGACAATCTCGTTAAGGAGAACAAAAAGCTCAAAAACAAGGTTAGAGAATTAACTTTGGATCTAGCCAAGTTTGTCAAAGGAACTAATAATCTGAATAAATTATTGGGCTCTCAGAGGCATCCCCTTGATAAGAGTGGCTCAGGTTATTCAGACACATCTTCATCTGAATCTTTTATATTTAATATGCCCGATAAAGGATCTAACAAAGGTAATGTGTGTTCTAACTGTGGAAAGCCTGGACACGTTGAGTCTCAGTGCAGACATAGAAGGAAAATAAGACCCAAAGCTAACAAAAAAGGACCCAAGAAGGTATGGGTACCTAAGAATTTGATTGTTCCTGTTGCAGATGTGTTTAACAGGACAAAAGAAACACCACAAATGGTACCTGGACAGTGGATGCTCACGACACATGACAGGAGAAAGGTGTTTGTTCCAAAGCCTTAGACCCAAGGCAGGTGGAGTGGTCACCTTTGGTGGAAATCAACAAGGGAAGATCACTGGTATTGAGACTGTAGGTATGACTCCTCTATCCCTCATTAAAAATGTGCTTCTGGTTGAAGGACTACAACACAATCTTCTAAGCATAAGCCAATTATGTGACAGTGGATATGTTGTGTCTTTTACTAAAGAAGGATGTATAGTCAAGGATAGTTCAAATCATATCCTCTTCTCTGCTAAGAGACACAATAATGTGTACAAAGTTGATCTAGAGGAACTTGCTAATCAGAATGTGAAGTGTTTTGGTTCCATCGAAGATGAAAAACAGATTTGGAATCAGAAACTTGGGCATGCTAGCCTGAGATTGATCTCAAAGCTAACTAAACATAACTTAGTTAAAGGTTTGCCCAAGCTCTCATTCAAATCTGATATTTTATGTGAAAATTGTTTGAAAGGGAAACAAACAAGACACTCTTTTAAGAGTAAAAATGTTGTTTCAACCAGCAGACCTTTAGAACTACTTCACATGGATTTGTTTGGACCCACTAGAACAGAGAGTCTTAGCAAAAAGAAATATGGACTGGTCATTGTTGATAACTATACAAGATTCACATGGGTTATATTCCTAAGAAGCAAAGAGGAAACCTTTGAGAATTTCAAAAAATTCTCTAAGAAAGTGTAGAATGAAAAAAGGAATCTGCATATCTGCTATTAGAAGTGATCATGGTGGAGAGTTTGAAAACTCAAGCTTCAGACTGTTCTGTGATGAGAATGGGATCTCACACAATTTCTCAGTGGCTAGAACACCTCAGCAAAATGGGGTTGTTGAGAGAAAGAATAGAAGCTTGCAAGAGATGGGAAGAACCATGCCCATTTCAAGCAATCTACCTAGATCCTTTTGGGCAGAAGCTGTTAACACATCATGTTATATTCAGAACAGAATTTTGGTAAGACCAATTCTCAAAAGAACTCCATATGAATTATGGAAAGGAAGAAAACCCAACATTTCCTACTTCCATATCTTTGGATGTGAGTGTTTCATACTCAACACAAAAGATGATTTAGGAAAACTTGATGCTAAGTCTGACAAAGGTTTCTTTATTGGATATTCTGAATCTTCTAAGGCTTACATAGTGTATAACTCAGAACCTTAACAATAGAAGAATCTATCCATGTAAGATTCAATGATTTTAAAGAAACTGATAGGGAACTATCATATCTTGAAGAGGATTTTGCAGGAATGAAGCTGAATCCCGAACTAAAGTCTGTAGGACCTTCTGAAGGTCATTTTGAAGAACCTTCTGAACAAAAGTCTGAACCTGCATCTGAAGTTGAACCTTCTCAGACCAACATTGTTGAGTCTCAGACAGAGTGTGTACCCTCTCACAATTGCGATTGGAGATACTGAACTCATCATCCAAGAGAGCAAATTATAGGTGACACCTCAGAAGGAGTAAAAACAAGATCAAGATTCAGAAGCTTGAATAATCTTGCACTTCTCTCTGAGATTGAACCTAAAAACATTGAAGAGGCTCTGCATGATGAAGGTTGGATCCTAGCCATGCAAGAAGAGCTGAATCAATTTACTAGGAGTGATGTATGGACACTTGTACCTAAACCCCATGGGAAAACTATAATAGGAACCAAATGGGTGTTCAGAAACAAGTTATGAGAAGAAGGAAAAGTAGTCAGAAACAAAGCAAGACTTGTTGCTCAGGGCTATAATCAGCAAGAAGTACGGATTGCAGGTTAGTGGGATTTTGTGATGCTGATTTTGCTGGAGATAGAATTGAGAGGAAATCAACAAGTGGAGGTTGTCATTTCATTGGAAACAACATGATCAGCTGGTCCAGCAAAAGGCAAAGCACCATTGCTATTTCCATAACAGAAGTTGAATATGTTGCTGCAGCCAGTTGTTGTTCACAACTGCTATGGGTAAAATATCAGTTAGAGGATTTTAACATTAATGTATCTTCTATACCTATAATGTGTGATAACACAAATGCAATTAATTTATCCAAGAATCCCATTCAACATTCTAGGGAAAAGCATATAGAAATCAAGCATCATTTTATTAGAGACTATGTTCAGAAAGGAGTTTTTGATATAAAGTTCATTGATACTGAGCATCAATGGGCAGATATATTCATAAAAGCCCTGACTGAAGATAGATTTAAGTTCATAAGAAATAATCTGAATATCTTGGCTTTATCTGAAATATAATTGTTGCATCTAAATATGCATATGAAGTTGTTGCATATGAACATGCATGATTGTCTGAATAGCATGTATGTGTGAAGCAACTCAGTCTGATGACGTGGCAAGCTGAAACGTTTGGTCTTTTTCTCTGAGTAACTACTCTAAGCATGTTTGCACGATGTCTGAAACATCAATTGTCATCATTACTATGTGTGACGGCTATTTAAGAGACGTGATTGCTACTGTTACTGGCTACTGCTCTCTCTCTCTCTCTCTCCAAGTGCAAATTGTTTCCTTCCTTGTGCCCTAAGTTCCTTGAGTCCTCTCTGCATTCTTCATCTCCTTCTTAGTTCATAACAATGGCTTCCAAGATATCGGCTGGTGGTCAGATTGTTCCTTCCAGGACTATAGACCTGGAGAAGCTCCGAGATGGTGGCATTGATCTCACTAACACCTTCGAAGCATGTGGCTGGATTAATTTCTTCTTTGCCATTGGTTGTGCATGGCATGAACAGAGTGTGGTGGACTTCTGGAAAAATGCTCGAGATACTTCCTCCCAGGATGGAAGGTATCAAAGTTTTGAAACGAAGGTGATGGGTCTAAAAATCTCTGTAGATGCTGACACCATTGCTGCTGTAACTGGTGTTCCCAATACTGGAGATATGTTCATTTCAGAATGGGAAGTAAAGAATGGTGGAGTTAAGAGATTTACCCAGAATTTGTACGGGATCGAAGACCCAGGTGATCTGAGAAGCTCTTACATGCATCCTAAGGCAAGGATTCTTCATGCCATCTTGGGGTGTTGTATTTTGCCCAAGTATGGAGGTAAGAATCATGTGTTTGAACTGGAAAGATTATGCATAATCCATCTCTTAGATAAAAAGCCTATTAATCTACCCAAGATCATCCTCTACAATATGCTGAAAAGGATAAATGATTCTGCCTCAAGCTATACTCATACCACTCTTATCACAAAGATTCTGCTGAAGTTCAATGTTCCCATTGAAAGAGTGTATGACCACAAAGGTCCTGCTCTCTTCTCCTTGACTAACATCAAGAGGATGGGGATTGCTGTGAAGAAGCCCTCACCAAAAAGGACTCTGCTAGAAGAAGCTGTTCAAACCAAGGCAAGCAGAACTGAGAAAAGTCCTTTAGAGATTCTGGAGGAGGAGTTGCAAGGTGAAACTCACAAAGACAAGTTCGTGTCTGCTCACACTCCCACTAAAGTTCTGAAGAAGAAAAGAACAAAGCTACTTCAGAAGAAAGAGTCACTACAAGGAGAAGTTCAGTTCAGACAATCTGAACCTGCTCAAAGTATGTTTGCACATACCTCTGAGAGTGTGGGTCAGGTTACTGAGAACCTAGCTTTTGCTACTGAGCCTACTCTCAACTCGGGAGGACAGGTAGATGACAACAATAGTCTAGAGTCTGAACCAATCTCAGTTGCATTAGATGATTCAACTGAGCCTGTCAAAGCCATCCCTCTTGCTACGAGTCTGCCTGAAGCTGACATCAGACAAGTGGTCGCAGAGATTGAAGAAGAAAGAAAGCAGAAGGAAGAACAAGAAAGGCAAGACTATGCTCTTGCTGTTGCAGCTCAACAAGCCGTTCTTGAAGATGAAAGGCTTGAGCAAGCCAACAGGCTAAAAAGAAGAAGAGCCAGTGCTAAGACTGGAAGAAATCAAAGGAGAAGACTGTTGTCTCCTGCTGCTGATGCCCCTCAGAGGTTGACTAGAAGTAAAAGCATCCAACAAGAAGATGCTGTCGAGTTTCAGAAGGTTGCTGAAGCTCAAAGAAAGAAGAAGTTGGAGGAACTGAGGCAGAAGAAGCCAACTACTGAAGGTTCTATGACTCGTGTTAAGAGACTCAGGGTTCTATTTGGAAATGTCTCATCCTCAGAAGATGAAGCCCCTCCTCCACCTAAATTTATCAGCACACCAAGAGAAGTACCCCCCACCTTCACCATCTTCTTCCTCTCTGTCAGGTTACTCTGAACTTGATTCAGATGTCGAACCAGACTGCATCTGGTTTGGTGGAAATCTTCCTGTTAGTATTCTGCTGAAAGAAAAAGAAAGGAACCTGTCAAGGCAACCTACCTATGATCTAGCTCTACCTATTCGCAGCAGTGAACACTTGAAGTGGGCTGCTGAAGTGCCTCACAAATTCTACAATATGCTCACTTCTGTACGTACTAGAGTACCAAAATTCCCAAACTTATATGAAGAATTGCTATTCTTCAAGGAAGCTGCACCATTATTGTCTCACCCATCATCGAGGTTTTTGCTGGAAACTTCCTCAGAAGCAAGACAAAGGAGGATGCTCAGCTCAAGGGGAGGTGGTCTCTCAGAAGCTCTTGAGAAGATCAAATATGGAGTCATCACTCCTTGCCATAAGTGGAAAGCTTTGGATCCTTTCTCACAGGATCAATTCAATTTATCTCCTGATGAGTGGATCGCTGTCAGAATGCATTGTCTTGAAGTTGAACTAATTGATCAAAGTTGTTCCAGATCCTTTGGCTGTAGAGATTTCAAACCCCCTCTACCTATTCATACAAAGCTGTCAATTACTATTTTGGTGCAACCAGACAGAATAGTACCTAGGTATCCTTATGCTGACTTATTTTCTATTAAAAACAAAGGACCTAAGACAGTTTCACAAGGTGCTGGACCTCCAAGAGTGTTATCTGAAGAAGACTGGAACAATCTTTCAGAATATATCCTCATCAACCGAGGCATGGATCATTCACTTTATAATGCCATGTGGGACTTTCAATGGAATCTTGTTGAGAAGGAAGGGAGTTCATCAGGAACAAGTTGGGATGATGCTGACTCTCAAGTGGTTGCAGGTTCAACCATAGTAGAAACTGCTACCTTCTTTCGAGGACGTTTTCCATTGTCTGATAGGGATCTCCATTCAGAGTGGATGGTGGCATTTCCTTTTGTTCACCCTGAATTTTATATTAGAGTGAAGGACCCTTTGCAGTATTACCTACCTACTGGTTTTCAGTACTTCAGATTCACCTGCAAGCATATCTCTCTTATTTTCTATGAAGAGAATCTTGAAGCCGAAGTCAGTGCTTTAGTTGAGGTGAATGCGGAACTTCGTCTGAAGAATCAACAGCTCATGCAGAAAACAGATAAGATTTTAGAGACTCAAGCTCAGATTTAAGCTAGTCAAAATCATCTTCGAGAGGCTGTAGTAGCTGATTTGGAAAGGCAGAGACTGGCTATGTAAGAATTGCTTGAGAGAGCTCTGGGAAGCTTAAGACCAGTTCATGATGCTATCTAGAATGATTCAGACTGTGTTTCACTATTTATGACAATACGTGTTTCCGATTTTAATCCATAATGTTTTGATTGTTATCATTCTATGTGTTCTCTTTGCTGAACATCAATCTTAACTGCTATCTGTCTGTTGCTTACCCTTTTTATTGATGCCAAAAGGGGGAGCAGTAATATGATGTGATTGGTAGTTATGCAGTATGCAGTATTTAATTATGGTATTACTAACAAAATCTGAAAGCAATGCAACAAGTACTTCAGAAAATGTCTCAGAACTAGAAAGGATGAAAGGATGGTTCAGAAGGAGAACATTTCAGAAGGAATATGATCATCTCAGATGAAATATCTGTTTAAGGGGGAGAATTTTCTCAACTAAAACCTTTTTCAGATTTTATCATATTTTATATTTGCCATCATCAAAAAGGGGGAGATTGTTGAGTCTCAAAGGATTTATTATATGAAATTAAAAATATTTTGAGTCTCACTCTCTTAAGTTTTAATGAACAACAAATATAAAATATAAAAGGAATTTATATGATACTATGCTCTCACAGGATGTTGCACTGTTTGAGATCATATTGTCTGTGTAAAAGATCATCTGAAAGATCAACTTCATCTGAAGAGTGTTTATCATCTGAAAACTTGAAGATCATCTAAAACACTCCTTGCATCTGAAGGCTGAAGGTATCAAGTTTAAGGTTTGACCCGTGAAGACGTTACTATGTAAGAAGAACGTTCATCCCAATGGTCTAACCCTTTTCAGCATAAGAATCAGAGCTGCTTTCTGTCCTCGTTCAAATGTTTAGAATTTTTAAGGAAAGTCTGCAAAGCTGCCATATCTGCTCAAAAGCATTGTGTGCACAGAACTGCTGTACCTAAGACTGCTCAGAACGTATTGGACAGAGTGTGTCTCAACGTCTCCTGAAGCATTTAATGCTATTTGATAACGGGCAACATTTTTCTCAAAGACTATAAATATGCCCATTCTGATTGAAGCAATATATAGAGAAGTGAAGAAAAGTTATCAAAGAAATCTTACTCTGCGCAAACGCTGCAAAAATACTCTGTTATTTTCTCTACATTTGCTTATTTGCTTATCCTGAGTAAATCTCAGTTACTTGTACACTTATGATAAGTTCAATCTATCATCTGAAGATAGTTGATTGAACTTTATCTATTTTTATCTTAAAACAGTTTGGGTTACAAGCCTGGAGAGGCTTATTGTCTGAAAGAATACTTGGGTTACACTTGGATAAGTGTCTGAGAGCCTGAAGAGGCTTGGTGAAAGAAAGAATACTTGTGATAGAGCCTGAAGAGGCTTGGTTGAAGAAACGATACTTGGTGTAGATCCTGAAGAGGCTTGACAGAAAAGAATACTTGGTGTAGAGCCTGGAGAGGCTTGACAGAAAAGAATACTTGGTGTAGAGCCTGAAGGGGCTTAACAGAAAAGAATACTTGTGGTAGAGCCTGAAGAGGCTTAATAGAAAAGAATACTTGTAATCTTGCAAGATTAGTGGAAATCCAGTGGTGGTTTGCCCTGGGACTGGACGTAGCTCACAAGTGGTAGTGAGTGAACCAGGATAAATTCTTGGCTGAGTTTTCTTTCCCTCAAACTCTTTCAATTCAATTTTTAAACTAACTAAGGGGTTTTGAAAAGCTTTCAAATTCAAAAATCTTAACATCAAACAAAACTATTTATCAAAACTTTATTTGTGTCTGAACCAAGGCTCAGAAGGTAGTAACTAACTTCAGACGATCTTTCATCATCTGAAGTTTTTACATAAACTTTTTAAAGTATTTTCTAAAACTGAAAGGTTTCCATTGAATCACTATTCAACCCCCCTTCTAGTGTTTCCCTGTTTTTCTTACACTATGCTTAGGTGAAAAACATGAAAATAGTAAGAGACACATACAGGTTGTTCCAAGTGTTTCTTGGAAGATTGTAAAAATAGAACTATTAGCTCAACGCATTAATAGGTAATTTAATCAAATTTTTTAAGATATTTTATCTATTACATGTGTTATTTAATCAAAAAAATTAGTTGTTATAATTAAAAAAATATTGTGTCTACCATACAATAAGTTCTTATATTTTTCCACCTCAACTCAATACTAACTCTAGAATTATATTTAGGGATGGTAAAATTGCAACGTCGACATGTAGATATTAGAATAACAGATTTCTTTATATGCATTTTGCAGGTTCTCATCTATTCTTTGATGATTAACTATTACCATACATTTATAATATATGTTGCATATCTAACTTTTGTATATGACATGTTGTGAGATATTTTGTAGTACTTCAAACGCCAAGAGGTTATTGATAATATGATGTATGAAGAATTGGCAAGAATCATTTCAAGGTAATCTGTTATTCTAATATCTACATGCCGACGTTGCAATTTTACCATCCCTAAATATAATTCTAGAGTTAGTATTGAGTTGAGGTGGAAAAATATAAGAACTTATTGTATGGTAGACAAAGGAGAGGACATAAGGTGTTTTGACGAGTTTATTCATCAAGCAGATTTGTCTGATATGCCTCTAGTTGGTAGAAAGTACACTTGGTACAAGTCTGATGGTTCGTGCATGAGTAGACTAGATAGATTTTTGGTATCTAGTTCTTGGTTCTTACTATGGCCACATACACCTCAGTGGGGATTGAATAGAGGAGTGTCTAATCACTATCCTGTGGTCCCAAAAGTAAGTGGTTGTCCTTTAATGGGTCCGTTCCTGATATATTTCCACTCAAACTTGGTCCTTTAACAACCACTCCACATCTATGTTCTGTTGCATACCTATGAAAAGACTTGAAATAGAAATACTAAAAAGTGTATATTGATTGATAGAATTGGAAAATACAACAGTATATATATATATATATATATATATATATATATATACATGCTAAGAGGGAACCAATCCCTAGAGTTTAGGGATTAGGATCATCCTATATCAGTTTAGGATCAACCTAAATCAGGAAACTATACAATAAATCAAAGAAAATAAACAATTATATTAACAGAATATATGCAATATCTCTACATATCTTAACACTCCCCCTCAAGCTGGAGCATACATATCATAGGCATCCAACTTGTCACATATATAGGTTATCCTAGGACCCCGTAAAGATTTAGTAAAAATATCTGCAAGTTGATCCTTGGAGCAAACTGAGGAAGTCTTGATGACACTGGAGAGGATCTTTTCTCTGATAAAATGACAATAAACTTTTATATGCTTTGTCCTCTTATGAAAAACTGGATTAGAGGAGAGGTATATGGCTGACTGGTTATCACACATTAGTTCCATAGGGCCAACCTTGCAAAACTGCAACTCTTGAATTAAAGACTTTATCCACAAAAGCTCACATGTGGTGTGAGCCATTGCACGATACTCTGCTTCTGTGCTCGATCTGGCAACAACACTTTGCTTTTTACTCTTCCATGAAACAAGATTACCTCCCAAGAACACACAATAACCCGTTGTTGACCGTCTGTCACTTGCATCACCTGCCCAATCTGCATCGGAATACCCAACAATATTTGTATGTTCTTTATCACTGTCAACAAGTCCCTTCCCAGGTGACCCTTTGAGATATCTGAGGATCCGCACAACTGCATGCCAATGACTCTCACAAGGAGAGTTAAGGAACTGACTTACAACACTGACAGGAAAGGATATATCAGGTCTGGTCATGGTGAGATAATTTAACTTTCCCACTAGTCTTCGATACCTCCCTGGGTCAGAATAGGGCTCCCCCTGATTAGGTAGAATCCTCACATTAGGATCCATTGGGGTGTCAACTGGCTTACAATCCGTGAGTCCTATCTTCTCCAGAATGTCAAGAGCATATTTTCTCTGAGAAATAGCAACACCGGACTTTGACTGAGCAACCTCAATCCCAAGGAAATAGCGCAGAGGACCTAAATCCTTAGTTTGAAAGTGCTCAAATAAGTGTTGCTTTAGAGCCTTGATTCTCTCCTGATCATCACCTGTTATTACAATATCATCCACATAAACCACAAGATAAATAAATTTATGGGTCAGTGAGCGTTTAAAGAAAACAGAGTGGTCTGCCTCGCAGCGGATCATTCCAAACTCCTGTATGACTTTGCTAAACCGACCAAACCAAGCTCGAGGTGATTGTTTAAGGCCATATAAGGACTTCCGTAATTTACACACAAGGTCAGACTCCCCCTGAGTAACAAACCTGGGGGGTTGCTCCATATAGATCTCCTCCTCCAAGTCACCATGTAAGAAAGCATTTTTTATATCCAATTGAAATAAGGGCCAATGTCTCACAGAAACCATGGCCAAGAAGAGGCGAACTGAGGCCATCTTCGCAACTGGGGAGAAAGTGTCACTATAATCCAAACCATATACCTGTGTGTATCCCTTAGCCATAAGACGAGCTTTCAATCTATCCACTTGTCCATCAGGGCCCACTTTAACATTAAAGACCCACCGACATCCAACAACAGATTTTCCAGACGGAGGTGGAACAAGTTCCCAAGTATGGTTAGATTCTAAAGTTGTCATCTCATCAATCATAGCTTGTCGCCATCCTGGATGGGTTAAGGCCTCCTGTACTGTCTTGGGAATGGTAATAGAGGAAATAGCAGAGACAAAAGCATAATAGGTAGGAGACAAGCGATGATATGAGAGAAAATTATAAATGGGATGAGGATTAGAAGTAGAAGGTTTACCTTTACGAAGAGCAATGGGCAAGTCAATTAGGACAGGTGGAGCCGGAGTAGGTGAGGAGACCGGAGCAGAAGCGGAATCACACGGTGTACTAGGAGGTGGAACCAAAGTATGTGACCGACGCTCATAAGTTACCCCATATCGGTGTGGGAGACGACCTGACCCTGGTAGTGAAGGAGGAGGACACTCTGGTGGAGGCTCAGGTGTCTCTAAACTAGCAGGTGGAGACTCAACATAATCAAAAAGAGGAATAGGCAATACCTGAGAATAAAGATCGGAGTAAAGTGAAGAGACATCTGAGGTACTGAAATATGGTGTGTCTTCAAAGAAGGTGACATCTGCACTGCTGTAGAACCGATGTGTAGTGGGAGAGTAACAATGGTACCCCTTTTGGACACGAGAGTATCCTAAGAACACACATTTGATAGCACGGGCGGATAACTTATCACGACATGGGGAAAGATCATGGACAAAACAAGTACAACCAAAGACACGAAGGGGGACAGAGTAAAGGGAATCCAATGGATATAACAGGGAATGAGGAACTTGATCATTCAAAACAGAGGATGGCATCCGATTTATTAAATATCCTGCAATAAGGATAGCATGACCCAACAATTTTGGAGGTGCATTAGCATTCAATAACAGAGTACGAGCAGTGTCCATAATATGTCTATGTTTTCGCTCGACGACACCATTTTGTTGAGGTGTATGAGGACAGCTAGATTGATGTTGAATGCCATGGGAATTCATAAAGGAAGTGAAACAATCAGAGAAGTATTCTTTAGCATTATCACTTCGTAGAACACGAATTACTTTGCCAAACTGAGTTTTGATTTCTGAATAGAAAGTTTTGAAAATTGTGAATAACTCAGAACGATTTTTCATTAAAAAGATCCAAGTACTTCTTGAAAAATCATCAATGAAAGTAACATAATACCTATGTCCTAAAATAGAAGCAACACGACTAGGACACCAAACATCAGAATGAACAATATCAAAAGGAGACACAGCTCGACCATGATCACTACTAGGAAAAGAAGCTCTAACATGCTTTCCTAGTTGACACGCCTCACACTCTAAGGACTCCAACTGGGAGAGATGAGGTACCATTTTCTTCAGTTTATTCAAGCTGGGATGACCAAGACGACGATGGAGTAAACCAGGAGACTCAGTAGATGCACATATGGTAGAAGCAGAGGACTGAAGGTAGTAGAGACCATGTGATTCAGATCCTGCTCCAATCGTTTGTCCCGTACTCCGGTCTTGTATCAAGAAAGAATCAGAAGTGAAGGTGATGGCACAATTTAATGATTGAGTCAACTTACTTATAGAAAATAAATTGAAGGGATATCCGGGAACTAATAAAACTGATTTCAATGGTAGTGAGGGAAGAGGTGAAATTTGGCCAATACCAGTGGCTTGGACTTTTGAACCATCGGCAAGGGTGATATGATGTGGAGTTTTAGGTGAGGATAAGTTAGGGAAAAGAGAGACATTACCATCTAGGTGATCAGAAGCACCAGAATCCAAAACCCAAGGTCCAAGAGGCGTAGAATGAGAGAGACAAGCTGTAGAATTACCAGTGTGAGCAACAGTGACTGAGGAAGAGGTCTGTTGGGCTGCCTTCAGTTGAAGGTACTCCTTAGGTGTATCAACTTTGGGAATCTCCGCCATGTAGAAAAAAAGAAGAACAACAACCAGAACACCAAACAACCACCAAAAACAGTCTGGCAGCAACAAGAACACCCAAACAACCACCAAAAACGGTTTGGCAGTAACAAGAACGCCAAACATCCACCAAAAAACAGTCTGGCAGCAACAAGAACACCCAAACAACCACCAAAAAACGGTTTGGCAGCAACAAGAACGACCGAACAACCACCAAAGAGTGTGACCCACAACCTGAAAGTGGTCAAAACAGACAGAGGAAGAGCCGACGAACCCCACGGAACAAACGGAGGCCGGGAGGGTGGCGCGTGGACCCCACGCGCCGGCGAGCAACTTGGAGAAAAATGACGCTTGAGAGCGCGTGGTGGAGGCAACGGAGGCGGCGCGCGGTGGGGTGGCAGATCGGCGACTTCTGAACACTTTAGCGGCGTCCACGCAGGCAGCCGCTGAAAAAGAAAAGATTACCTAGGTGGGCGACTGGAGTAAAAAATGGTTCCCTGGACCAGAAGAGCTCTGGTACCAACTTGAAATAGAAATACTGAAAAGTGTATATTGATTGATAGAATTGGCAAATACAACAGTATATATATATATATATATATACATGCTAAGAGGGAACCAATCCCTAGAGTTTAGGGATTAGGATCATCCTAAATCAGTTTAGGATCAACCTAAATCAGGAAACTATACAATAAATCAAAGAGAATAAACAATTATATCTAACAGAATATATGAAATATCTCTACATATCTTAACAACAGGTGAATTGGGGTCCCAAGCCTTTTCGGGTTCTTGACTGTTGGAGGGAGGATACCAAATTTGTAGTATTTGTACATAGTCAGTGGAAAGAAATTGAAGTGGAAGGGAAAGCTACTTTTGTGTTAAAAGAAAAGATAAAGCAATTGAAGAATAGATTTCGGAAGTGGAATCAGGAGGCTTTTGGAGATTTGGATAGTAGGATTACTGAGGCTAGAAAGTAGTTGAATCTGTTGGATTTAAAGAATGAGGAATCTACTTTAATGGTTGAGGAAATTCAACAAAGATATAAGTGGAAAGCTGAATTGTGTGTTTCTATGTCACTAAAGGACAAGCTACTATTCCAGAAGTCTAGATTGAGTTGGCTTGAAGTAGGGGATGCTAATACTAAGTTCTTTCATGCTTGTATTAATAAGAGAAGAATCAGAAATGAAATTAGGAGTTTGAAGGTATCAAATGGGAGGTTTTCTGACCCTCCAGGCATTAAAGAAGCAGTCAGTGGTTATTTGAGAGGCACTTTAAGGAGAAGACTGGGTTTCGACCTTCCCTTTCTGATTCAGATTTCAAGACTCTGTCAGGTGAAGATGGTATCTCCTTGATTATTCCCTTCACTGAGGAGGAAGTGAAGAGTGCAGTGTGGGATTGTGAGGGTTCCAAAAGCCCAGGACCAAATGGTATCAATTTTAACTTTATTAAGCAGTTTTGGGATATATTGAAAGCTGATTTTATGGCTTTTATTCAGGAATTTCATGCACATGGAAAGCTAGTCAAAGGATCAAATAGTTCTTTTATTGTTCTAGTGCCAAAAGTAGATAATCCTCAAAAAGTGGAAGAGTACCGTCCTATCTCCCTCATTGGGTGTATGTATAAGGTCTTGGCAAAACTTCTGGAAAATAGATTAAGAAAGGTCATTGGAAATGAAATTTATGAGTCCCAATCACATTCTTTAAAGGTAGACTAATTTTTTATAGTGTTGTGGTGACAAATGAGGTCTTAGAGGAGGCAAAGAGGAAGAAGAAATCATGCTTATTCTTCAAAGTTGATTTCTAAAAAGCTTATGACTCTGTTAACCGGGATTTTTTACAGTTTGTGATGGAGAGAATGGGGTTTCCATGGGTCTGGATAAGGTGGATAGCAGAGTGTTTATCTACAGATAGAGTCTCAGTTCTTGTGAATGGCAGCCCTTCAAGTGAGTTTGGTGTAGGAAGAGGATTGTGGCAGGGTGACCCTTTGGCACCTTTTCTTTTCCTAATAGCTGCAGAAGGGTTGAACTCGTTGATGTTGAAAGTTGTGCAGGAGCAAGTCTACACAGGTTATAGTGTGGGCAGTGATCAGGTTGTGGTGTCTCACCTTCAATATGCTGATGACACAATTTTTGTGGGAGAACCCTCTGTAAGTAATGTCTGGGCCAGTAAATCTATCTTACAATTATTGAATTGGTGGTTGGCTTAAAAGTCAATTTTCATAAAAGCAAACTGCTGGGAATTAATGTTCATTTGGAGTGGTTGGAGTTGATGGCCCAATTCCTTAACTGTAAAGTCGGGTCTTTTCCGTGTTGCTATCTGGGGTTACCTCTTGGTTCCAATCCCAAACGTTTGTCAACGTGGCAACCTATTATTCAAAAGGTGGAGAAGAGATTGTCAAAATGGAAGTGTAAATCCTTGTCCTTTGGTGGTAGGCTTGTCCTCTTAAAATTCGTGTTGTATTCAATCCCGATCTACTTCCTTTCTTTTATCAGGCTCCCAAAGGTATCATCTCTAAACTTCATTCTTTATTTACAAATTTTCTCTGGGGAGGAGATGATGAGCATAGGAAAATAGCTTGGGTTGCTTGGGATGATGTTTGTAAAGATAAACAACATGGAGGGTTAGGTCTAAGGGACTTGAGAGCGTTTAATTTAGCTTTGTTAGGAAAATGGAGGTGGCGTCTTATAGTTGAGGAGGATAGTTTCTGGCATAGAGTTTTATCTTCTATCTATGAGGGGTCTACTGTGAGATGGTTGGGGGTGAAGGGTGCGGGATCTAGGTGGTGGTCTGACTTATGGAGTATAGAAGAGGGTGAAAATATATCTTGTGACTGGCTATATAATTCATGTGTTAGAATGGTGGGAAAATGGAAGGAATACATCCTTCTGGAGGATCCTTGGTGTAGTTCAACCCCCCTTTGTGAGGGCTTTAGTAGATTATTTTCCATTGCTACTAACAAAGAGGTGTCTGTTGAGAAGATGTTTGCTAGAGATGGGGAAGAAATTAGGTGGAATTGGTGTTGGAGACAACCATTATTTGAGTGGGAGTTATCCCAACTGTTAACTCTTCTTCGAGTTTTAAGTTTGATACAGGTTTGTGAGAAGGCCGACAATTCGTGGCGGTGGAGAAGTTGACTCAACTGGATGTTACTTAGTTAATCAACTTACAAAGTAATTGCCCATGATTCTATCTATGCCACCATGCCTCTTCACAAGTTCATTTGGTGTTCTTTGGCACCGTCAAAGGTGTCTTGTTTTGCATGGAGGGTGTTGTTAGACAGAATCCCTTCAAAAGCAAACCTTGTTAAAAGGAGACTTTTGCAGCAGACCGAGGCGGATTGTGGGTGGTGCCGACAAGGTTGTAGAGTCCTCAACTCATTGTTTTTCGAGTGCCCCTTTGCCTATCAGATTTGGATGTTGTGCTTGCAATGGTGTGGTTTGCAATCGGTACTTAATCACTCCTTTATTGATCATTTTGAGCAGTTCTTGAATCTCCCAAACTGTAATTCGAAGATGCAATACAGGTGGGCCTTAGTTTGGTTGTCTATCATATGGAGTCTTTGGTTGGCTAGGAATGAAGTTATTTTCTCAAATAATTGTTAACCCCATCAGAGGTGGTCGACTTGATAAAATTGAGATCTTGGAAGTGGCTCAAAGCCAAAGATCATTCTTTTTCTTATCCTTTCCTGTATTGGTCTGAGCAACCTTATCTATGCTTGGAATTCAGATCTTCTGGATGACCATTTTCTCCAACTGGCTTTTTAGGGAGCAGTGCACTTGATACTATTCCTGTGAAGATTGACGTTGATGTTCCTACCTAGTTTTTGGGGTATCGCTGATCTGACTTTGATTTTTTCTTTGTTGTCATTCATTGATTTGGATTTGGATTCTTTGGTTTCCAGGAGGGGTTGATTTTTAGTTTTCTGTCACTCTTTTGGGTGGCTGGCTGGGAGTAGTGTTTTGTCTTCAGGCGGGTTGTACTTTTTCTTGTATTTTGGGTTGGAGTACCCCTTGTAATCCCAATTAATTAATTCTTTTGCTTAGCAAAAAAAAATATTACTCAATTTAATTGCTATTTTATTATAATGTTATATTTTTATGGGTTAACTATAAATACTGATATAGTAAATCTTCATCTGAAATGCAGGGAGGAAAAAAAATGTTCCTGGAATTCATTCACTATTTGGTCTCTCAGTTAAAGAAAAGACAGAGCTGAAAAATTATAATTGTCTTAAATGCAGATATCATTCATTCTTTTAGTTTAATTCTTTATATTTATTTACTTATATTTAACATAAATTATATTTATTTCGTTTAAATTAAATGTACAATACAAATCGATTTACATTTTATATTGTGATTAATTTAGTTTAACTTAGAATGTTGAATATAATTTTAATTTATTCATGCAAATTAATTATATAAGGTATTTGAAAATGTAAATAAACAAATTTACGTCTCTTCTAAAAAAATACGGATAGACAGGCACGACACCTGTCGTCTGCTAGTATATATAAACAACTTAGCTTAATTAAAAATGAATCTTTGTAATGAGTGGATCTAGAGGTTTAGTTAGTATATTCGTAAGGTGAATAGAGGAGGAAATACAAAATAAATGAAATAGAGGGCATTTATGAAATTTTGTTATATATCACTAGAAATTCTTTCAGTAGAAGTGAGTTATCCTCGTCAATACAGGATATGGTAGAATATCCCACTTTACCACCCCCCAAATTTCACATTCCTGGAAAGAAATAATGAATTATCTTTCTATTTTAAATAATGGAATTTCTGTTACGGAAGAAACGTAGCTAGAATTTACAAAAACGAAAACACCTTTAGCCTTTAGGTATGATCGGGTCATTTTACTTTTATAAGAGCCTATTTTATAAATCGCAGGGACCTATGAATTGGAAACAAAGCTTCTGAAAATGAATTTTATTATTGCTTTTTAAAATTCTAAATGTGAAAACTACCAATGCCAGCGTCTACCTTAGCAACCTTTTTACTTTCGGCCTGATTGCTTCTGGATTCTTTATACATATTAGATATTTTGTTGCTTTCTTTTGATATAGAAGAATGTGGACTAGGAGGTATGGAAGAATGAAAAGAGTGTGGTCCTCTATGGGTTTCTTGTGCTTGAGAAAAGAGCAATTGGAATTAAATGCTACAACTTGTAATATTCTTTTTTAAAAAAAATTATAAATAAATTGGATTCCATAGGGAACAAATCGATTATTAGTATCCTCAATACCTACCGTCTTACAAAAAAAGGGATGGGATTTAAGGGAAAACAAAAGCTTCATCTCTTTTTCTTATAAAATTTTGTTTTGCACTATCATACAAGAATGGGAAGGCCAAAAGAAGAGGTGCTTTGATCATAGGTAAGCCACCAAAAGGCCCAAAACCCAAGTCAAGGACTTGGCCCAACACTCTGACCCATTCTTTTCCCACCCCATTTTCCATTCCTAACCCCATAGAATAGTGTCCTAGATCCTTTTCCTCCTAGAGTGACTTTTGGATAGACCAAGGACTTGTTAGTTTGTGCACTAGAGACCTATATATTTTGTTTTGAACATCCATCACTTGTATCATATTATTTTATAAAAGCAATTCATTTTTATTAATTCTTTTAGAATATAATAAATGTCCTTAGAATAGTAAACTTGAACTTCATAAGAAATCAAGTAGATGACTTGATCGTGAGATCTTATGAAGAACTATTCTTAAAAGGGTCCCTGGTCGAGCATCTTCTTAGGACAAAAGATGCATTTAGACTAGTATGTGAGTTCATTGATGATCACATCTCACGGATTATGGATATGAGATATCATGTGCTCACATAAGTACATATTAAGAGTAATGATATACAGGACTGACCCACCTTAAGGACGTTGCACGGTTTTGTTACATAAGTGTCATGAACATTTCTCATATTGATAAATATTATATGAAGTCCTTTGACCTGAAATCACTACGATTCCTACATAAGGAATTATATGTTTTAAATATCATCAAACGTTGCCTGTAACAAGGTGATCATGACGTTGGTTTTTGGACATATAATAAATTATGTGGTGGAATGTGAGTGACCTAGATGGGATTTGTCCCTCCTATGTAACAAGAGTTATATCTGTAGGCCTCTTGATAAAGTTAGACTACAAAATGCATGGCCATGCTCAGGAGGATAAACATGAGATGTTATTTTCTATATAGTCTACTTGGTCATCAAGAAAAACATAAATTGAACTATACAAGGATGAGACATACCATGCCCTTGGGTTCAATTAGATATTTGGACAAAGGGACAATCATATAAATTATTATCATAAAATAGGATTCGTCAAAGTTGTTGACATTCTCAATATTTGGGTAGTAGTGATGTATTGCTAGATACCGCTCACTATTTATGATATTAAATATAAAAGGGTTTTGTTTTAATATCATAACCAAATATTAAAAGCCTATTGGGGTCACACGCATACAACAAGCCGCTAGGAAAGATGATAATTCTAATTTGATTAGAATTATAACATAATGGGCCAGGCCCATATATGTTAGAGTTAATAGAGTGATGGGTAAAACCCTAGCCACTACTCTATCAATATAGCATAAGATGTATTACCCTAGACACACGAGGATTCGCTCTTACTCTCTAACGCTACTAGCAGAGTTGAGGAGGGTTTTCCTAGTTCAGTTGTTGGCGTGGACACCTCTAGAGACGTGGCCTCTATTGCCTCGTTTGCAATCCGTAAAAGGTATGTCATTATGTTTCATGCCTTTCATGCCTTAATTCGTGTTTTCGCATTAACGATCATAACAAGAGAGGGAATCCATTTATTCCGCTGCACCCTGACCACATGCTTGATTCCCTTCAATTAGTATCAGAGCAGTGGTTTGCGATAAACACGTTTTAGGCTTTTAATCATTTTTGAATATTGTGATATTCTATTTTCCTGTTTATAGCGCAGAATACCAGTTGATCGTTATTCTCTGCGCTTCACCTGCGTTGGGCGCAGGGTGAAGCGCAGCAAACAGGATCTTACAACTGAAAACCTGCGCTTCACTCGCACTGGGTGCAGGTGAAGCACAGGTTCGCGCTTCAGTTTTCTGGATTACTTATTGATTGTTTTTGTGCGTGATGTGTGTGTATATATATATATATATATATATATATGTATGTGTGTGTTCTAGTGTTAGAGGGTCCCATGGAACATGAAGAGTTCTTGTCTTGGGCATCAAAGGGTTCAATTGTTGAAACCTTCCCTCGACTCAAATGTTGGCTACGATAAACATGCCACTAATCAATTTACTGACAAGAGCGTATTCGAATGATACGAGGGAATTACCTGTTTACAGGTTCGTGAAGTATCCGTTTGATGCGAGACAATTATGATGATTGGTTAAGGGTTTATCAAATCCATTTTTTTGGCGCTGCCACCGCACCCACCCCGCAAGGGACGACCTCCCCCCTTGATCCCCACCCGCTGACCAGCAGCGGGACCCCCGTGCTAAGACTACGTAGTGTGTTATTTCGTATGCACGTAATCAAACCTCGCTCAATATATACATCTAAATATATCACTCGTTTTACAATAAAAATGGATATTGGTTTTGCCTAATGATTGGTTATGGCCTTAGTTGTTTTATTTAAATACGACCCACATGTCGTCCCTTACCTATTTACATTCCATTTGTAATTCTTTTCTCATCTCTATCCCCTCGTATGTTAAACGAGGTTTCTTCATCTTATGTAATTTAACCGGAAAAGGACATGGATCAATGGGGCATGTGGAGACATGTGGATGGAGCTTCAAGATTTATACATGATGTAATTTTGTATTGGAATTTTAGGAGGTCCATAACCATATCATTTATTTTCATGAGATTCAAGTTTGTATGTTTTTGTTAAATAGTTTTAACAACAAAATAAAATTAAGCGATCAATCCCTCAAAGAATATTAAGTCTATTTTGCCTTCCAATGTATGGCACTCGTCAAGGCTAGAATCAATTAGTGTAGGTCTGCCAAAGCAGGGTACCTTTATCTATTCTAGTGAGGTGCGATGGATAAAAGTAATCCGATTGTCAACCATTGGTTTGACTTAACCTAGGTAGATTCAATAGGATTAAAAAACCTAGAGGCACTAAGTTAGGCATTATTTCAGAAGATGAATTAGAAGAAAATTTATTTACCTAACTATCCAAGATTGTATGAGATGCAATTGGAAATCGTGTTTCCTACCTAAATAAACCTTTTTCTTAAGCGATCAAACCAAAGCTGACTTAAAATTAGGTGAAATATAGATCTTGGCACACTAGAAAATCTAGTGATGGGATTTCTGATTTTATATTGAGGGTACTTATTTTGAATCAAAATAGTGGGAGGCATATTAATTAAAGGCCTTATTAAATAGTTTGTTTATATGATACTTGTGCATAATTTCTTTCTTTGTTAATAGATTACAATGGCAAACGAACACAACAAGTAACCTTTCATTGCGATATGTCCTTGAGAAGGACAACTGTCTGGAATTAACTTTCTAGACTAGTATAGAAACCTAGGATTGTCCTTAGGCATGAGAAAAGCTATTGTCCTGGAAGAGCCTGTTCCTGAAACAAACAACCCGCTGCAAATCTACTCAAAAGCTTACAAGGATGCTTGTAAGAAGCATCTGGATGATGCTCTCTGTAGGTTGCCTTATGCTTGCTACCATGAATCTGAACTCCAAAAACAGCATGAGAACATGGGATGTGTACGATTGATCTACATTTAAGAGACTTTATCAAGGCAAGCTAGGCATGAATGATTTGAAGTCTCAAAGCACTTTATTCATGTAAGACTTAGACGGCAAGGGAAGTCCTGTAGGTGCTCATGTCTCAAGATGATGGGTACATTGAAAACCTAGAAGGCTTGGATTCCATTAGGCCCAGAGTTGGCCATTGATCTTGTCCTACAATCATTGTGGACAGCTATAGTCAATTCGTCATGAACTACAACATGAATGAATTGACAAACCACTGCCAATTGCTCAGCATGTTAAGAACAGCTGAGCAAAACATTAATAAAGGTAAAGGGAAGGCCATACTGGTGGTCTAACCTGGAAAAGTAAAGGGCACGAAGAAGTTCAAGAAGCCCTATTTCAAACCAAAGGACAGAGCAAAGACAAGCCTAGTACCTTCTGCTTTGAAGCCTGTGGGCGGGATAGCTAAGAAGGAACATGTTTCCACTGTGGCCAATCAAGGACATTGGAGAGAACTATACAATGTACCTGGAGGAGATCAAGAAGAAGGGAAGTGAGACTTCTGCTTCAGGTATCTATGTTATAGAAGTCAACATTTATCTACTTTTGCATCTTGGGTATTGGATACCGGATGTGATCTCACATTTGTGTAATGTGCAGGATCTATAAAGGAGTAGGGCTCATTGGCTAAGGCAAAGTCGACCTACGTGTGGGAAAGGAGCAAGAGTTGCTGCCTTAGCCGTAGGAACCTATTATTTAACGTTGCCAATTGGGCTAGTTATTGAATTAAATAATTGTTATTTTGTGTCTGCCCATTGTAGGATATTATTTCCGTTCTTGTTTAGACAAAGAGTGGTTTTTTTCATTTATCATAAAGAACATAGTTGTTCAATTATTTGAATGATATTTTTATGGTTGCAAATTAACAATGGACTATTGTTCTTGACTTGAAGTGCCTATCTATAACATAAGTGCTAAGATGTTCAAAACAAATGATTTGAACTCAACTTATCTTTGGCATTGCGCTTAGGCCACATAAATGAGAAACGCATATCCAAACTTTACCAAGATGGCTATTTGGACTCATTTGATTTTGAATCAATTGAGACATGTGAATCCTGTCTCTTAGGGAAGATGACAAAAACCCATTCACTGGAAAAGGTGAAAGGCCAATGATCTGTAGAAACCACAAGAAACACTAGAAGGGGGGTTGAATAGTGTTGTTATAGTTTCAAACAATTTTCTTGGAAACCTTTTCACAAATAGAGTTTCAAAAAAAATTTTGAGCAACTTGCTAAAACTATGGTGTTTCATCAGAGACTTGTTGAACTGCTTCAGCAGGTTCAAATCACAGTATTAAGAGACTTGTTTATAAAAGTTTGGATTGATTTACGTTCAAACTTATAAAACTAATTATTCAGAACCTTTCTGTTAGATCAATAACAATAAAAAAGGAGTTAAGGTTGAGAAAACCTTACGTCCTAAATATCCTGGTTCACCCACCCCACTAACACAGTGAGCTACGTCCAGTCCCAATGCCAAACCAGCAAAGGATTTCCACTAACTGATCACAGTTATAAGTATTGTTTTATCCATAGCCTCTTCAGGCTAAAAAAAACCCAAGTATTGTTTTACAGACAAGCCTCTCCAGGCTCAAACCCAAGTATTCTTTTGCAGACAAGCCTCTTCAGGCTCAAAACCCAAGTATTCTTTGTTCCACCAAGCCTCTTCAGGCTCTCAGACACTAGAAAGTGTTTACAATAAAGGATGTTTAAGTTCGTGATAAACTTAAACTAAAAGTATCTTTTACAAAGGATAACTAAGTATAGAGACTCAGCATATAATGAAAGTTTTCTAAGTACAAGGATTATCAGAGAGTAGCACCAGCGTTTTGGCTCAACACAAATTCTTCTCTTTCTTTCTTTGTCGTCGTCTTCAAAGTCTTCCATGAAGCAATATATAGAGTTCAGAAATAAATCCATTGTAGATTGCTAAATCACCATTGAGAAATAGCATTAAATGCTATTTAAGACGTTGTGAAACAATCTCCTAAAGCTTCTGGCTTTGAGTCTTGCAGGTGTTGCAGACACACATCCAGCAAATTCCCTTTTAAGGTTAAGTGATTCTAACATCAAAAAGGGTCTCTGAAAACATTTCTTAAATGAAACAAACTTGCTTCAGACGTTAAAGATATGTTGAAGTCTTGAGCAGACAGCTTTCAGACTCTAGTCAAATGCTAACATGTAGGTCTTCAGCAAACAATCTTTCTTTAAAGCAACAACACTTCAAAAGGATAGATGGACTTCAGCAGATCTATGTTCTTCAGAGTGTTCCTCACATCAATAGGTTCAACTTCGGAGAGTTGACATATATCAGAGGGTAGCTCTTCACAAAGTTTGCTAAAATATTTAAACACACTTCCTTCAAGTGAAAATTGTTCTTTAAAAGTAATCCTTCTAATTCAAACTTTTTATCCATTAAAACTTAGGACTGGTGAGACTTTAAACATTATTAATCATTTAATTATATTTGAGACTCAACATTCTCCCCCTTTTTAATGATGACAAATTTGTTATAAAAGAAACTTAGCAAATATCTGAAGGGAAATAAATGTGTAAAGTTTAGAATATACTCCCCCTATTTCAGGTACTTGTTCTGATTACCCTTCTCCCCCTGAAATAAAGATTTCTTCCAAAAACATTTAACTTCAGATTTCAGATACTTCCTTTCTTTTTATAGTTCTTTTTAAATACTCCCCCTTTTGTCTTCAATCAAAAGGGTGAACAGAAGTGATCAAAATTAATGAATGCAGCTAATAAAAACGGGGTAGGTAAGAAATTAATTCAGACATAGCAGCTATAAGCATTAATTATTCAATCGTTGCAAGATATAGCGTACGCAACTAATTAAATACGAGACAAACACAATAAATTCACATAGACAAATCATAGAGAAGATATATCATAATCATATTAAAATTCAGAAGTTCAACATAAAAGAGACTTGTAAACATATAGACTTTCTGAAATTGTGGCAACTCAAAAACTATTGGTCCTTTTAAGCTTTGGCTTGAAATCTTCATTCTGAGGATGAAGAGGAACAAATTCAGATGCCTCACTAGCATTGAAGTCTATTGTTTCTCTCTTTCTTAATCTTTTGATATCATCTTCTCTCATGGAAAGAACTTCAGCAAGATCAACTTCCTTGTAAATGATATTAACGTGCTTCTAGGTGAAAGTGATCTCCACAAAGCCAACAGGAAAACCATATTCAGCAGGATTAGCAACCAACCAAGTGTAGACAGTAGGAGTATCACTGTGGCCCAATCTTCTTCCTTGTATTCATTAAGAACACGCTTGGAACCAGGAAAAGTTCCAGGAAACCAGGTACGGACTTCCTGAGTTGAGAGGGTGCTCTTGGTCATGCAGTCAACAAAGTCATATCTAGTTCCTGAGCATGACCCCTCCTTTTCCCTTTCATACCAATATGATTCCCAAATCTTGTCTCTGTAAGAGTAGTCAAAACCCACATAAGCTTCTAGGTCTTCAGGGAGTCTTTTCCATTCTTCTCTGGTGAGAGGTTCAGGGTGGTCCATGTAGGCAGAATAAAACTTTGGTTCCTTCTTTTTATCTTCTGGACCTTTAGCAAGTGGCAGTCTTGGCACAACTCTGTCTGGTTGCCAATAAATCTTGGTTGAAGGCTTCATGGTAAGATGAGTTGGAGGCTTAAATCCTCTACAGCCAGCTTTTTCAGCAACATACTTGGAATACACTTCAGCTTCCATATTTAAGTGCCCTGATGAGAAGAATCCAATCATCAGCAGGTATCAATGCTTGCATCAGGTGATTCCACATCAATCTTCTTCCAGTAGTGCCTGGGAGGTTCCACACCTTGTCTAATATTTCTATCTAATCAGACCCTCCCTTGAAGCCTTGGCCATCCTCCTATTCTTGAATCTTCAACAGTGTCCACATGTAACCAGCTTGCATGGTGGTTGCAGAGGCAAATGGTTCGTGAAAGTATAGCAGCTCCTCATAGAGATTAGGAAACTTGGAACTTTATACCTCAGTTTATAGGGAGTACCGAAGAATTTATGGGGACTTCAGCAGCCTTTAGCAGATCTTCAAAACTTTGACATGAAGCATAGGCTCTATGGTCTGCCTCCTTGAGAGATCTTGGTTTTGGGTTTCCAATCTTCTCCCTTGCAGTCAAGTCTCCTTCAAGACACACACTCCTTCTCTTTCCACACACATTTTCCCTTAGTGTTCCAATCAACATCCTTGACAAGATAGGTAACAGCTCCAGTTGATTTGGCATCCTCTCATCAGTGAGATTAGCATCAAAAGGTGATGGAGGTGGATGACTTGGAGAAGGTGGATCATTATCTTCAGTAGGTTCAGTTCTCAAGGGAATGGTAGAAATGAGACTTAACACAACAACATCTTGGACATCCTTCATTACCTCATCAACATTAGGTTCTACAACCTTTTCATAGCCAGCAGGTGCATCAACCTTGCTCATACTTCGAACTTTATCAGCAGGAGCTTCAGCAGGTTCACCATGGTGTTGTCAGCAGGTGCAACTCTTCAACCTTATCAGCAGCAGGTTGGTTGATTTGATCAGCGTGTAGCAGCAGGTTATTCAGTTAAAGGGGCAACGGGTTCTGCTTCCTTTGCAACTTCCACATTAGCAGTTGCAGATTTCTTAACATTAGAAACCATCATTAGCAATGGTAACTTCATCAACAATCTTTATAGGAACTTCATCAAGTAGGAGGATTAGACTCCTTTTCATTTGTTTCTAACCACCTTCACTAGGATTTCAGCAGGATTCAATATCATCATCTAGATCAGCAGGATCCAGGTTGTCAAAGTGTACCTTAGTCTCTTGTAGGGTTGCTCTTCAGGTACAGACTTCAAGGCAGCTTCCTGAAGCTTTATTTGATATAAATTTGTTTTGGTCTAATCATAAAGGACAAAGGGTGAAGGAGGTTTTACATTCCTTTTTACAATCCTTTCTTCTTTAAGTCCAACACAGACTTGAAGTTGTGGCTTCAATCATAAGAAGGGGGGTTGAATTGTGATTGAATAAAATTTCTGCAATTTCTTTGTATACTTTTTCTGCTCAAGGTCTTTCCTTGGCTTAGTATAAAGAAGTAAACTCACAGAAGGTAAATGGTTAGATGATTTTAATTTTCTTAGCAAATATTTTTGTTCAGTTCTATGGCAGTAATAAAGAAAGTAAAAGGAGAGAGTAAAGAAGATGGCACACAAAAATTTTATACTGGTTCACCTCTTTCAACCTGAGGCTACATCCAGTCCCTACACCTGTAGGATTTTCTCACTCTTACAATCAAATTACAATCTCTTGGGTAACCTTACCACTAGTATTCTTTACCTGCCTCTTCAGGCTAACAACAATCTAACCAACTCAGATTTTCACTGAAAACTTACTGCAGAACCTTCTGCAGAAGATTCAGTCCCCAGAATACTGCAAGTACCTTCTGCGATTCTGTAAATCAACTGAGATCACCAAATCTCAGTAAACCTCACTGAAACAACTTTCCCTTGCTGCTCAGAGGAAGGAAATGCACCTGCACTCCTCTTTTGAGACTTTTTACAATGAAATGAGAAAGAATAAAAACAAACAAGGCTCAAAACTATATAATACTTGCATAACAGAAGCTAAATGGTGAGCCAAGACCCTCTCCAAGACTTTTCAGATCAAATATCTCACAAATAGAGGAGAGAGAATTTTTCCAGAAGATTGAGAAGTGTAGAAGCAGAAACTGATGTATCTTCTCGAGTGAGGTGCTCTCCAATTGTGGAGGAAACCTCCTTTTATAGGGAGCTGAGGAGAAAATAGTCGTTGGACATCCAGCTGGCCTCAGGAGATGTCCATTTCCCTGCTGTAGCAAGTGCAAGCTTTACAGCTGTCAAGTTTGACCAGCTTCCATCATCTGCAGAGTATCTTCTGCAGGATGTTTCTGGGCTATTTCTCACGGTTTTATCTTCTGTAGTCGTGATGAAACTTTCTAGTATAATATTTTCACATATTTTTTAGTCAACTTGTCCACTGGAATAATGAGAAGATGAGCAGAAGGAGATTAGTATTAATTTATCCTTATTTGCATCTTCTGCAGCATTTCATTCCTTCTGCAGGGCTTCTGGAGTTGCACTTTCTTGCAGATCTTTTTACTATTCATCTTTGCTTGATTGAGACTAAATTTAAGATTATCATGCAGTTGTAATCTCAGAAGATAAAAAACACAATCTGTTTCATGATCCTTGACATGTTTTGTTTCTTCTATACAATTAGTAAGCTTAGGTTCTTCTTGGAAACAGTCATTTATCTTCTTATATTTGGTTTTGCTCCTTGCAGAAGATGATTCACATATTTCTTGGTAATTATCAGAGAGCTTCTTTTTTGTTGCATCAAAGTGAATCTTCCTTCTAAGACAACCTTAATTGAATTTCTTCTTTTCAAAGGCTGTTCTAATCTTCTGGAGAATGACAGAGAGTTTCTCATTGCTTTTCAGTATATATTAAATCTGTTTTTCACAGATTTGTCATTCTTGTCAAATCTGAGACTTAGCTTCTTAATTAGGTGTCACTCATTTCCTTCTTTTGTTACTCAATTGTTCCTTCTGCAGATGCTTACCTGTATCTTCTGATCATTTACTTGAACAAACACATTAGTCCTTAAAGGTCAAAATTATTCCAAGTAAGCCTGGATTGGTTGTCATTATTAAAATACTCTTTAAGGGATTCTTGGACCTTACAATCTCCCCCTTTTTGATGATGACAACCTATCTAGTTTTACATTGTAATAATTCTGAAAAACACTCCCCCTGAATGTATGCATGTAAAGACTTTGGGGATGTGATAAATTAATTCTGACTTTTAAATTATTGTTGCTTGCATGGTTCATAATCCTTTGTTTAATGCAATCATTTCAGCAGAAGAAGGCATAATTATATTGAGCACTCATTGCAAGCAAAAGGAAGCAGCAACAGAAGATCATAATTAGTTTATAAATGTCATACAAAAGTCAAACAGAATCATAATGACATTCAAGGATGTCATACAAAAATTCAAGCAAAATACAATGTCAAACAACACATATTGCACCTACTACACCATACCTATTACACCTACTACACCTACTACTTTTCCCCCTTTGTCATCTATCAAAAAGAATCTAATTAGTCCTGGGAGAAGCATAAATAATCATCTTTTTCTACTTAGAGGGTGAGGAATGGTCAGAGGATGATGAGGTAGTTGGTTGGAGGATGTTCTGAGGAGGCTGGTAATTGATGAAATGGCATTGTGGTGCTTGAGGAGCAATGACAGGAAGAACAAAGTGATTAAACCAGACTGGTGCTGTGTGAACCTCTCAATCATCTCATTCACTGAATTTTGTAGGATATTGACATTGGAAAACAGCTTCTTGATGTCTGCCTTTATTTTTCACTTGTCTCTCAAGTGTTTGGGAAGATGAGGGTGCAGGTTGTGCAGTAGGGGCAACATCTTCTGGTTCAGTATCTTTATGTCTAGCACCTCTTCCTTCTGGAGAGGATCAGAGGGCATATCTTCCTTCTCAACACTGAGTTGCTGGAGAAATGTCTCCATAGATGAGAGATGGGCAGACACGGCAGGAATAGAATCTTTGAGAGGCATAGCAGCAGGAATAGAAGAATCAAGAATGGGAGAGGCAAGAAACTGATAACCATTTCAGTCCTAATAGTTCCTACAGAAGGAATGGATTGAGCCTCTTCCTTTGGCTCTTCTTCTTCATCTGTGATGTGAAGTTCTTCTGTTTTGACAGGAGACTGATTATCAATTGGATCATCATCCATATGTTCAGTTCCTGGAGAACAAGGGTTTTGGACAAAAGGCAAATTAGGAGAAGGAATTTCTAAGTAACCAGAAGCAAGTAATGTTAAAGTATTTGCTGCCATACCTTCTGCAGAATTAACTTCAGCATCTTCTGCAGAGGTATTACTAGCTTCTTTCATTGAGTTGAGTTCTCTAGCTGCAACACTCTTCTCTTCTTTTGCAGATTCCTCTGCAACCTTAGAGGCAACTTTGTCTTCATTACTTGGTGATGAAGGATGGTATTCAAAAGAGGAGGGTGGAGTAAGATATTCCTTTTCTATTCCCAGACAAAGTTTTCTGAATCTTGCTAGGCTCTCCTTCTTCAGAATATGCTGTCAAGCCTTTCCTTTTCTGGAGAAGGTCTTAATCACATCTTTTTTCTTCTTCGTTCTTGGAGCCTTTTCTTCTTCATAAGTTCCTTCTGTTTCACTACTGCTACTGGAGAATACCTCAGAAGGTGTGGAGTGTACTATCTTCATTTTCTTAATGTTCTTTCTATTAAAGAAGGTGCAGCTGTCTTCACACACCTTGGTCCTCAAGAGATACATTGTATAACCTAAAAATTTTTGTTAACAACATCCCATATGGTAGGCTGGCATAAGCTCTTTGAGGATTGGCTGAGTAAATCATGCTTCTAAGAAGCAGGTAGCATAGGGAAAGTGGTTTTCCAATCAGCAGATGATACATAACTAGTATGTCTTGATCAGTAACCCTTTCAAGGGTTCCAGCTCTGGGAAGAATGGAGTAACAACACATTTTATGGAATAGCCTACAGATGGGGTTCAATTTACTGGATACTAGAGGTAGGTTGGGGTTACTAAGGACCTTCTTGATTGCTTCCTTTTTGGTTATGCCTGCAGAAGCATACCAGGTATCTTCATAAAGGTGATTCTGACAAGCAGGAAGATTTAGTACTTCTTCAATGATGTTGGGGGTAAGAATGATGGTTGAGCCTTTGACATCAGCAACCAGAGAGTTCCCATCGCTCTGATAGTTGCTTGCAGAAGCATAGAAGGCTTTTACAATTCTGGGATAAACTGGTTCTTTGAAGACAAGAAAATCTCCCCATCCTTGCTTCTGGAGAAAATAGTTGATGTCCCATCCTTCTCTTCTTATCTCCCTCAACATAAAAACTCTTCCAGGGATAATGCTCTTCCATTTCCATTTTTTAGAGAATGCCTTGAGCATCTCAGAATCTTCAAATAGGTCCATATCACTTTCTTCTGAGTCTTCAGAAGGATTACTTTCCTCTTTGCTTCTTTCTTCTGAAGCAATTTTTTTATCTTCTGCAACTGCCTGAGTAGTGGATTTGTGTGTAGAAATGGAAGAAGAAGGTTTGGGAGGAGAGTCAATCCCAATTGGATTCTTTGGATCATTTCCAATGGTATGGAACATGGCTTTGTTCCTTTCAGACCTTCTTACTCTGACAATGGAAATGTCAGGGGGAATTTTTTAAGAAGAATGGGCTGAGGATAGGTTTGGAAGAGGATGGTATTGTTTTAGCTGGTTCAAGAACTGTTTCTTCAACTGAAGTGGATGCTGGTTCTTTAGTTGAAGGGTTAGCTGTGGGTGAAGTAGGTGGCTCTGCTTCAGTGGATTCAACTGTGGGGGGTTCTGTGGAGATTGGTTCAGCATGAATGGGTTCAGAATATGGAACAATTTCCATTCCTGTAACTTCAAATTGGTCTGTATTTTCTTCTTCTGAGAGGGGAGAGGAGGTAGAGATATTTTTGCAGGCAATTGATTTCATCCTCATGCTTCAAGCAGAAAAAACAAAATAAGAGAGAGAGAGTTTTGTTTTAGTTTCAGATTTCTGAATGAGGTTGAGAGTGAAAAGGATGAATTCCTTAGCTGTGATATATTGCTCTCAACTAGTCGTTTGAAAGAATGAACGGGTTTGGTCGAGAAGGAGAGACAATAGCGCAGTTTTTTAAGTTCTGTTTGTTGCGAACGGTAATGTTGCTTTCTATTTCCTCATTAGTGCAACAAGTTTTATATTTAAAAATGAAGAGACAAAAGGTTAAGTCAGATTATCTTGCATTATCCAAACCAAGAATTTTGCAGTCCATGCTTTGTCTCTTTTAGAGTTGACCTAGGAGAGAGAGTTTGACAGATTTTGATAGTGACCTTTCCTCGTAATTTCTTTAAGATTTCAGAGGAGATGACATGCTGGATCAGAAATGATTCATATGTTGGAGAAGGACATTTCTTCTTCTTGAACAGAAGATAGAAATCTGCAGAACTTTGCAGAAGGAATAATCCCTAATTGATTTCAAACTATCTGCAGAAGATGAAAGTATCTTCTGAGTTCAAAATTTAATCAAGTCAATTAATTCATTTAATTTGATAATTTGCACATATTATGTTTATCCCTAATAAACACAAACCTATCTTCTACAAGAGGTTAGTAAAGATATCAGCTACTTGAAGCCTAGTTTAATTTCAATGAATTTAAGTTCTATTTCATTCTTCTATACATGATCCCTAATGAAATGATGTTTTATGTCAATGTGTTTAGACCTTGAATGTTGTATAGGATTCTTGGACAAGTTTATAGCACTTGTATTGTCACAGAAAATAGGGATTTTTGTGTACCTTAAGCAATAATCCTCCATTTGATGCTTTATCCATAGCATTTGAGAGTAGCAGCTTGCAATAGATACATATTATGCTTCTGCAGTAGATAAAGCAATGGTAGGTTGCTTCTTGCATGACCAGGAAACCAATGCTTCTCCAAGAAATTGACATCCACCACTTGTGCTTTTTCTATCTAGTCTATCTCCAGCATAATCAGCATCACAATATCCTGTCAAGTCAAATTTTGTACCTTTCTTGTACCAAAGACCAAGATCAGTGGTTCCAACAAGATATCTGAGTATTCTTTTTACAGCAGCAACATGTGATTCTTTTGGAGAAGATTGAAATCTAGCACATAATCCTACAGAAAATAGAATGTCTGGTCTGCTAGCAGTTAAATATAATAGAGATCCTATCATTCCTCTATACTCCTTCTCAGATACAGATTTTCCATTTTCATCCAGGTCTAGAACTATAGAAGGATGCATGGGAGTTCCCATGGATTTTGATCCTTCCATTATGTATCTTCTGAGAAGTTCCTTAATATACTTTTCTTGGTATATGAAAAATTCCAGATTTTTCTTGTTTTATTTGTAATCCAAGAAAGTATTGAAGTTTTCCCATAAGACTCATTTCAAATTCTCCTTTCATTAGATTAGAGAAATCTTCACACATTTTTGTATTTGTTGATCCAAAAATGATATCATCCACATAAATTTGCACTATTAGTAGATCTTTCTTAATAATTTTCCTGAATAAGGTTGTGTCAATCTTTCCTCTTGAAAATTCATTGTTAAGAAGGAAATTACTTAATCTCTCATACCAAGCTCTAGGAGCTTGCTTCAAGCCATATAATGCTTTGTAAGTTTGAAAACATAAGTTGGATGTTTTGGATTTCAAAACCAGGAGGTTGGTGCACAAACACTTCCTCACTAATGTAACCATTCAAAAAAGCACTTTTAACATCCATTTGATAAAGTTTGAAATTTTTGTAAGCAGCAAAAGCAAGTAATATTCTAATGGCTTCTAATCTAGCAACAGGTGCAAAAGTTTCATCAAAATCAATACCTTCCTGTTGATTATATCCTTGAGCCACTAACCTTGCTTTATTTCTGATCACTTTACCTTCTTCATTCATTTTGTTTCTGAAAACCCATTTAGTACCAATAATGGGGTGATCTTCTGGAGAAGGTACTAGTGACCATACTTTGTTTTTCTCAAATTGATCCAATTCTTCTTTCATTGCATCTACCCAAGACTCATCTTCTAAGGCTTCACTTATGTTTTTTGGTTCAATTTGAGATAGGAGTGATGAACTATTTCCATTGTTTTTGAGTTGTGATCTAGTTATGACTCCTTCTGCAGTGCTTCCAATGATATGCTCATGAGGATGATTGGTGATTAGCTTCCAACTCTTAGAAAGACTTTCTTTAGCTTTATCAGTATCTTCCGCAGAACCTTCTGTATGAGATCCCTGTTCCCATGTATCTTCTGGAGAGCTTTTTCTGTCAGAAGATTGCTTCTGCAGTAGCTCACCTTCATCATCTGATTCTTTTGTATGTTTCTCATGACAAGAGGGATTAGCATCATTGAACACAACATGTATACTTTCTTCTATAGTTTGATTCTTGATATTATAGATTCTGTAAGCTTTTGAAGTTGTAGAATATCCAAGAAAGATTCCTTTCTCTGATTTTGCATCAAACTTTTCAAGATTTTCTTTGTTATTTAAAATAAAACAATCACATCCAAATACATGAAAATATCCAACACTGGGTTTTTCTTCCTTTCCATATTTCATATGGAGTTTTGTTCAAGATGCTTCTGATGGAAACCCTGTTAAGTATGTAGCAGGCAGTTGACACAGCTTCAGCCCAAAAGTATTTTTGAATGCCACTATCACTTAACATGGTTCTAGCCATTTCTTGGAGGGTTCTATTTTTCCTTTCTACAACTCCATTCTGTTGTGGAGTTCTAGGACAGGAGAAATTGTGTGAAATTCCATTTTCATCAAAGAAGTTTTAAAAAGAATGATTTTCAAACTCTCCTCCATGATCATTTCTTACAGAAGCTATTAAATGGCTACTTTCATTCTGTATCTTCTTTGAGAAGATTTTGAAAGCATCAAAGGATTCATCCTTAGATGTAAGAAATAGAACCCAGGTGAATCTAGAGTAGTCATCTACAATGACAAGTCCATATTTCTTTCCTCCTAGACTTGATGTTTTGGAGGGTCCAAACAGATCTATATGCAGTAATTCCAATATCCTTTTAGTAGTGATGACATTTTTAGGATGAAAACTTGATTTTGTATGTTTTCCTTTTACACATGCATCACACATTCTATCCTTTTCAAATTTGATTTTTGGCAATCCTCTAACTAGGTCTAGTTTAGATAATTTGGAAATGCTTTTCATATTTAGGTGCCCTACTTTCCTATGCCATGTCCATTTGTCATTTTCAAAAGAAGCAAAGCATGTATGATCAGATAGTTCTTCTAGACAAATGTTGTAGAGGTTTCTGCTTCTAAGACCAGAAAATAAGACCTTCTTTGTAGATGCTTCTCTAATTTCACAAAATGTTGGTTGAAACATAACTTCATAGCCACTGTCACATAATTGACTTATGCTAAGAAGATTATGTTTAACCCTTTTACATAATATACATTATTAATTTGGGTAGAATTTTTCATACCTATCTTTCCAATACCTTTGATGTGAGCTTTGTTGTTGTCTCCAAAGGTTACTGTTCCACCTTCCATTTTGTGGAGAAGTATGAATTTGCTTTTGTCTCCAGTCATATTTCTTGAGCAGCCACTGTCCAAGAACCATAACTCTTTCTTCTTGAGGGATTTTCCTTTTTCCTACATCAGAATAAAGTAATGATTTAGGTACCCAAATCTTTTTGGGTCCTGAAGGGTTAGATACCTTTCTTTTAAAGCTCCCTTTTCTTTTGTAACAATTATGAGCAATGTGTGCAATTTGGTTACACCAAGAACATTTAGGAGGTTGCCTTTTAGCAGGAACAAAAACTGTTTTCATGATTTTTGATGTTTCTGTTTCATGAAATCCTAATCCTCTTTTATCAGTAGTTTTTCTACCATTTCCTATTAATTTATTTAAGTTGTGTGTACTGCTAACAAATTTGCTTAAGTCCAATTGTAGTTCATCAACCTTCTTCTGCAGAAGATAGTTTTCCTTCTGCAGTGATGCAGATTTTGTATCTTCTGCAGTTTTCTCTTTTATTAATTTAACCTGTTCAGATAATTTAAAATGTGATTCTTGAAGACATTTGTTAGTCCTAATTAGTCTATCATTATCTTCTCTCAATTTCTCATTTACCTCTTTAGATTTGGTTAATTGATCTTTAAGAAGTGCACATTTTTGTGCAAGTGTGTGAGAGTCTGATAGTAAATTCTCAAATGCATCTTCTAGTTCTCTATATGCAGTAGGAGTGTATGTGATTACCTCATTTTCTTCATCATCACTTCCAGCCATGAAACATAGGTTTGCTGCTTCTTCTGCAGAATTTTCTTCTTCTGAAGAGCTGTCTGAATCATCCCAAGTTGCCATCATAGCTTTCTTCTTCTGGAAGGTTTTTGGGTCTTTTTTCAGCTGTGGACATTCTGATTTGAAATGTCCAGGTTTGTTGCATTCAAAGCAAATTACTTGAGCTTTGGAAATTTCTGTTTTCTGTCCTTCCTTCTTGAAGTTGAAGCTTTTTCTTCCTCTGCCTTTCCTTCTTATCAATCTCTGAATTCTTTTTGAAATGAAGGCTAGTTCATCATCCTTCTCTGATGATGTATCTTCTTCTTCAGAATCACCTGCTTCTGTAGGGGTTAGACTGCTTCTTCTGGAAGTGCTTGCTTTTAAGGCAATAGACTTTCCTTTCCTTGGTAGTTCATCCATGAGTTCCTGCTCATGCACTTTCAGTGAACCAAGTAATTCATCAAGCTTTAGGACAACAAGATCCTTAGCTTCTTGAATTGATGTTACCTTTGGTCTCCAAATTCTTGGAAGACTTCTAAGGATTTTTCTAACTTGCTCTTGATTTGAATAGCTTTTTCCAAGAGACTTTAAGTCATTAATAATGATAGTGAATATACTGAACATTTCATCAATAGATTCATGTTCAATCATACTGAACAATTCATATTGATGAATCAATATGTTAATTTTTTATTCTTTAACTTGGTATGTTCCTTCATGGGCTATTTTGAGAGTGTCCCATATTTCTTTGGCTGTTGAGCAGCCAGCAACTATGTCATATTCTCCTCTGCTTAGTGCACATAGAAGGAAGAATTTAGCTTTGGAGTTCAGAAGATACTTCTGCTTATCTTCTGTAGTCCAATCTTCTCTGGCTTTTGGTTGAGGATCTTCTTGCTGCACATCTGATTCTCCTTCTTTGGGCTGAGCAAGAATTCTAACTCTTCTTGCTACTGGAATGAAGTTCCCTTTTTCTACAATATCCCAAAGGTCAATGTCTTGGGATTCTAGGAACAATTTCATTCTGTCCTTCCAATAGTAGTAATCCTTTCCATCAAATGTTGGTGGTCTATTTGGATGAACCTTCTGGTATGAACATTGCAGCTCCATGATTGGCCATTTCCCTTGATCTTTTCCTCTCTTACTGTTAAGTAAGTTCAACCCTAGAGGCAAGCTCTGGTACCAATTGAAGTTGTGGCTTCAATCACAAGAAGGGGGGTTGAATTGTGATTGAATAAAATTTCTGCAATTTCTTTGTATACTTTTTCTGCTCAAGGTCTTGCCTTGGCTTAGTATAAAGAAGTAAACTCACAGAAGGTAAATGGTTAGATGATTTTAATTTTCTTAGCAAATATTTTTGTTCAGTTCTATGGCAGTAATAAAGAAAGTAAAAGGAGAGAGTAAAGAAGATGGCACACAGAAATTTTATACTGGTTCACCTCTTTCAACCTGAGGCTACATCCAGTCCCTACACCTGTAGGATTTTCTCACTCTTACAATCAAATTACAATCATCTTGGGTGACCTTACCACTAGTATTCTTTACCTGCCTCTTCAGGCTAACAACAATCTAACCAACTCAGATTTTCACTGAAAACTTACTGTAGAAGATTCAGTCCCCAGAATACTGCAAGTACCTTCTGCAGATTCTGTAAATCAACTGAGATCACCAAATCTCAGTAAACCTCACTGAAACAACTTTCCCTTGCTTCTCAGAGGAAGGAAATGCACCTGCACTCCTCTTTTGAGACTTTTACAATGAAATGAGAAAGAATAAAAACAAACAAGGCTCAAAACTATATAATACTTGCACAGCAGAAGCTAAATGGTGAGCCAAGACCATCTCCAAGACTTTTCAGATCAAATATCTCACAAATAGAGGAGAGAGAAATTTTTCCAGAAGATTGAGAAGTGTAGAAGCAGAAACTGATGTATCTTCTGGAGTGAGGTGCTCTCCAATTGTGGAGGAAACCTCCTTTTATAGGGAGCTGAGGAGAAAATAGTCGTTGGACATCCAGCTAGCCTCAGGAGATGTCCCTTTCCCTGCTGCAGCAAGTGCAGGCTTTACAGCTGTCAAGTTTGACCAGCTTCCATCATCTGCAGAGTATCTTCTGCAGGATGTTTCTGGGCTATTTCTCACGGTTTATCTTCTGTAGTTGTGATGAAACTTTCTAGTATAATATTTTCACATATTTTTTAGTCAACTTGTCCACTGGAATAATGAGAAGATGAGCAGAAGGAGATTAGTATTAATTTATCCTTATTTGCATCTTCTGCAGCATTTCATTCCTTCTGCTGGGCTTCTGGAGTTGCACTTTTCTTGCAGATCTTTTTACTATTCATCTTTTGCTTGATTGAGACTAAATTTAAGATTATCATGCAGCTGTAATCTCAAAAGATAAAAAACACAATCTATTTCATGATTCTTGACATGTTTTGTTTCTTCTGTACAATTAGTAAGCTTAGGTTCTTCTTGGAAACAATCATTTATCTTCTTATATTTGGTTTTGCTCCTTGCAGAAGATGATTCACATATTTCTTGGTAATTATCAGAGAGCTTCTTTTTTGTTGCATCAAAGTGAATCTTCCTTCTAAGACAACCTTAATTGAATTTCTTCTTTTCAAAGGTCGTTCTATATCTTCTGGAGAATGACAGAGAGTTTCTCATTGCTTTTCAGTATATATTAAATCTGTTTTTCACAGATTTGTCATTCTTGTCAAATCTGAGACTTAGCTTCTTAATTAGGTGTCACTCATTTCCTTCTTTTGTTACTCAATTGTTCCTTCTGCAGATGCTTACCTGTATCTTCTGATCATTTACTTGAACAAACACATTAGTCCTTAAAGGTCAGAATTATTCCAAGTAAGCCTGGATTGGTTGTCATTATTAAAATACTCTTTAAGGGATTCTTGGACCTTACAAGACTGTGTCTTGACTTGCTTCAAAGCTTCCTGAAATATCCCATCATCATCCTTTAGAATGGACTTGTTTCTCGTGATCATTGGAGCAGGAGCAGGAGCTTCCTCTTTGATAGATGATAGCAGTCTCCTGAGCTTGGATCTTGTAACTTTGGAAGGTCTCTTCCTTTCCTTTTTAGAGGATTTCTCCAATTCCTCATCCTCTAACATTGCTTTTTGAGCAGCTTCAGCAAGTGCTCTATCATTCTCTTCTTATTCTTTTCTTTTTCTTTCCTTTTCCTCATCAAGAGCATTCACAATCTCTACTACTTTCTAAATTTCTGGATCAGGCTGCATAGAAGCTAGAGGCTTAATACTGAGTGGTTCTGAGGAACTTCCACCCATAGCTTCATCCATCATAGGTTGTCCCTTAGAAGGCAAGGTAGGCTCAGCAGCGTTAGCAGGAACTCTAGTAGCTAGGCCCATAATTTCAGGAGGTTCATTGTGAACCTTCTGAACAGGTTCAGGTTCCTGTTGAGTAGATGCTTCAGCTACTTTCTCAGATGGAGTAGCCTTCTGATAGGATGTTTCCACTTCTCTTACCTTTTCCAGATCAACAGGGGTAAGAACTTTCTGAGATACCTTGGTTCTTGGTTTCTTTGCAACTTTCTTCTCAGTAGTAACCTCAGCAGGTTTGAACTCCTCATTTCTGACATCACCTTGCAATTCCTTTTCCAGAATCTGTAGCATAGATTTCTAGAATGAAACAACATGAGCCTTCTGACTAGGCTTAGTAGCACCTTCAGAAGGCTTCTTCAGAGAAATTCCTATTTGCTTCACAGTGGTTGCATTGAAGAAACTAGGACGTTTGTGATCAAAGTGAATTTGAACAGGTACCTTGTGATGCATCAAAATCTTCATAATCAAGGTAATGTGGGGCAGATTTGCAGCAGAGTCACTTGCCCTTCTAATCATGCCATAAAGAATCACCCATGGCAAATTTATCTTCTTTTTTCTGAAGAAAATGAATGACACAGAATCTCTCTAATTCAGAGACAAGATCCTTGCCACCTCCTTTGGGGATAATGCAGCACCCCAAAATAGCAAACAGAAGTCTGGGAATATCCAACATCCTAGCCCCTTTATAGTTTGAGGGATCTACAGCTCCAAACAACATTTTGTTGTACTTCTCAGCACCATTATTTTTGGCTTCCCAATCTGGCATGTACACAGCACCTTCAGCCTTCACACCCATCACTTGCTCCAAAACAGTATTGTCAACCACAATGACCCATCACAGTGGCCTTCAGATAAACCTTTCTGTTTCCTTCTACCTCTCTAACAGTTCTCCAGAACTCGTAAACACTGGCCTCATGCCAGCCACAATCAATCACCTTGAAGAATGGCAACCATCCAACACTCCTAATGTAGTCAATGAGGTCAAAGCCATTCTCAGCAAGGCTCTAGAAGTTGATGCACCTGGAGGGGACAATCTTCCCACCAGCTTTGGAAGACATAAAAACTTGCTTCTTTTATGCCATTGCAGTAGCAGAAAGAAGCTTGGAGAAGTTAGGTTAACTTTAGAGATTCTGAAAACTCAAAGGGCGCAGAGAGAGATTGACAGCAAGAGGATGCAAAAGAGAGAGTAACTGTTGAATACCTTCTCATGACATATTTATAGGCTCAAATAGCATTAATGATGGCAGTTGCGGGCTGCGCAAACTTGGGGAGACGTGCAATCATGCAGTTTCAGAAGACAGGTGAAAAACCAACCATCTCAGGATGCCATGTCATCAAGTGCCAATTTCAGAAAGTATATGTGTTCAGCTAGTTCACAAAATTCAGCAGATATGAATTTCAGCAGACACACATTTCAGAGAGTCCATGTATTTCAGATAATCATATACACACATATTTTCACAAATATTCAGATAACCTCAGATATAAAAATTTCAATATTAAACAATGTTACCAACATAGATACTTAATGATGATGTTATGCATTTGCTGAGACTCAACATTGTTTCTAGAGATGCCCATTATGCTTCAGCAGCTTAATACTCTTGGAATATAAACCTTCTTTTCATTTAGAGTTCCTCTCATCCATTCCTCTATAGTGATTCTATGAGTTTTCTTTGTTTTGTTTAAAACATCTGCAAGAGAAATAATGAGTTTTGGTACCCATATTTTCTTGTGTCCACCAGGGTCAGTTACAGGTACAGGTTCCTCTTCCTGTTTTCCTTCAGACTTAAATAATTTGTTTTTACCACAGTGAGGACACCCATCAACCTTGTTCTTATCCTTTTTAGGCAATTCAGAATTTGATGACTTGGGTGATAGTTTTTCAGAGAAACCTAAGCCTCTTTTATCATTTAACCTTTCCTGAGTTTTCAATAATCTGTTAAGATTATTTGTTCCTTCAGTAAAGTTGGCTAGGTCTTTGGTAAGTTCCAAAATCTGTCCTTGAAGTTTCTATTTTTCTTCAAGTAGATTTTTGAAATTACCATTCTCTTGAAATTACCATTTCTTCAAAATCTTTGTTTTTATTGCAGGCAACAACATATGCATTTGAAAGGTTCTTATACTTTCTGAAGAGTTCCTTGGTGCTATCAACTAAATCATCATATTCATCAAGAAGAGTTAAGGAGATTACATTAGGATCAGAATCTTCTGGGATGATTTGGTTAGCCATAAAG
The DNA here is from genome assembly GCA_026901365.1 of Sesbania bispinosa. Taxonomy (NCBI): domain Eukaryota; kingdom Viridiplantae; phylum Streptophyta; class Magnoliopsida; order Fabales; family Fabaceae; genus Sesbania; species Sesbania bispinosa. The sequence continues at coordinate 638,312 of QLOH01000519.1, read as the reverse complement.
CACAAGGTTGTTTCCTCAAATGAATCATCTTCACTTTCTGAAGTTTGATCTTCTATAGACATGTAATCTTTATCTTCTATAAGAGCATATGAGGCTAGCCAATCCCGTATTTCCTTGGCAGATTTGAATCCCTTTACCATATCATACTCAGTTTTGTTCAGAGAACAAATTAAGTAGAGCTTGGCTTGTGTTGAGTCTCAGAAGATAATTGAGAATTTTTATCTTGAGTCTTATGCTCTTAGAAATTTTAATGGATTACAAATATAAAACATAATGATGTTTATAAGAACATCCTCTCACAAATATTATGCTTAATTTCAGATCAACAGTGTTGAGAAGGATCATCTGAAAGGATTCAGAATGTCTAAGAGTCAAACATCATCTGAAGTGCTTCATCATCTGAAAGTGTAAAGTCTGTTTCAAGACTTGGTTGCATCTGAAGGCTAAAGATATCAGATTCAAATGAAGACCTTTTGAAGACGTCGCTGTCTATGCAGAACGATCATCTTCTTGGTCTAACCTATTTCAGCATAAGAAACACAAATGCTTTTCTACCTCGTTCAAGAGTATTGCACAAATGAGGAAATTTTGCAACGCCTGCTGCACCTGCAACGTAAAAGCATTGTGTGCGCGGAACCTGCATCTGAAAAGCGTCCCAGACTTACTGGAAAAGAAGCCCAACGTCTTAGAGCATTTAATGCTATTAGACAACGGGAAACAGAGTATCAAAGGCTATATAAAGGCTCGCGAATTTGAAGATCAAGTGAACTGCAGTGAAAAATTGTTTGAGTCCTTACGCTGCAAAAACGCTGTGAAAAAGCACTCTGATAATTTCTTGTACAATCTTATTTCATATCCTGAGTTAATCTCAAGTTGTACTTGAGTTCTAGCTATCGTCTGAGATAGTGTTATAGAACATTTTCTGTTTAGCTTAAACAGTTGGGTTATAAGCCTAAAGAGGCTCTTTGTATAAAGAATACTTGGGTTTTACACTTGGATAAGTGTTGGAGAGCCTGGAGAGGCTTGGTGGAAGAAAGAATACTTGTGGTAGAGCCTGAAGAGGCTTGATAGAAAAGAATACTTGTAATTCTTGCAAGAATAGTGGAAATCCATTGGCAGGTTGCCTTTGAGACTGGACGTAGCTCATGGTGGAAGTGGGTGAACCAGGATAAATTTGGTTGTGTTCTCTCTTTCCCTTAAACTCTGTGAATTCAGTTTTTCTTCTAACCAAAAGGGGTGTGAAAAGTATTTTAATCAAAGAACCTTAATCTTTATCAAAGGTACATTTACAAGCAAATTTTAAGTCTGAACTCAAGTTCAGAAGATACAGCAAAACTTTCAGATCATAATTCATCGTCTGAAGATTTTCTGAAACACTTTCTGAAAAGGTTTTTTAAAATCTTAAGGTTTCCATTGAAACACTATTCAACCCCCCTTCTAGTGTTTCCCCGTGTGTATTTTCAGCTTGAGCATTGAGTTAACTTTAATCTTTTGCTCATGAGACCAATCAGCTTTAGAAATGGGTACTCCATTTCTCATGGGAACATAATCACCATCAGCAATTATATCCCAGAGATCTAGATTATAGCTTTCCATGAACAGCTTCATATGTTCTTTCTAGAAAAAATAATCTTTTCTGTTGAAGATTGGAGGTCTGGTTCCAGATGCTCCTTTAGAGATGTAGGCATTGTAGCTTGTTGAGGTTTCCATCTCGATCTTCTTCCCTCAGCACTTGTTAGATGCTCAACCCGAGGTTGAGCTCTGATACCAACTGTAGAAACCAAAGAAAACACTAGAAGGGGGTTGAATAGTGTTTCATAATTTCAAACAAATTTTCTTGGAAACCTTTTCACAAACAGATTTTAACAAAAATTTTGAGCAACTTGCTGAAACTGGTGTTTTCAGAGACTTGTTGAAATGCTTCAGCAGGTTCAAATCACAGTATTAAAAACTTGTTTTATAAAGAGTTTGAGATTGATTTACGTTCAAACTTATAAAACTAATTATTCAGAACCCTTCTATTAGATCAAATAACAAATAAAAAAGGAGTTAAGGGTTGAGAAAACTTAGCCAATAAATTATCCTGGTTCACCCACTAACACAGTGAGCTACGTCCAGTCCCAATGCCAAACCAGTAAAGGATTTCCACTAACTGATCAAAGTTACAAGTATTGTTTTATCCACAGCCTCTTCAGGCTAAAAACCCAAGTATTATTTTACAGACAAGCCTCTCCAGGCTCAAACCCAAGTATTCTTTGTTCCACCAAGCCTCTTCAGGCTCTCAGACACTAGAAAGTGTTTACAATAAAGGATGTTTAAGTTCGTGAGAAACTTAAACTAAAAGTAACTTGTACAAAGGATAATTGAGTATAGACTCAGGATACAATGAAAGTTTTCTAAGTACAAGGATTATCAGAGAGTAGCAACAGCGTTTTGGCTCAATACGGATTCTTCTCTTTCTTTCTTTGTCGTCATCTTCAAAGTCTTCCATGAAGCAATATATAGAGTTCAGAAATAAATCTGTTGAAGATTGTTAAACCACCATTGAGAGATAGCATTAAATGCTATTTAAGACGTTGTGAAACAATCTCCTTAAAGCTTCTGACTTTGAGTCTTGCAGGTTTTGCAGACTATGACACAGTTCTGACACGTATAACAGATTCCCTTTTAAGGTTAAGTGATTCTGACATCAAAAAGGGTCCCTGAAAACATTTCCTTAAATGAAACAAACTTGCTTCAGACGTTAAAGATGTATTGAAGTCTTGAGAAGACAACTTTCAGACTCTAGTCAAATGCAAAGATGTAGGTCTTCAGCAAACAATCTTTCTTTAAAGCAACAACACTTCAGAAGGATAGATGGACTTTAACAGATCTATATTCTTCAGAGAGTTCCTCACATCAGAAGGTTCATCTTCGGAGAGTTGACATATATCAGAGGGTAGCTGATAAGTGAAAAATATATGATAAATTGGAGTACTTTTTAGTGCACTTATCAAGGATAAAATGGTATTTTATGCCCCAATTAATCCCTTTTTATTAATAATTAGATAAATTGTAGTTATTAGTCTTGAATTTGAATTTGATGCTATTTTAATATAAATTGTGCTGATTTTTGCAAATTATGGCAAAGATTTGATATGGAGAGAAGATAGTATTAAATGGGGAAGATGCTTGCAAGATTTAAAGTTTAATTGAAGACAATTAATGAAGATTTGAAGTTTATTTGAGACCAATTAATGAAGATATCAGCTGCCAATTAAACAAGGATTCTGCAGACAACCTTCCCATTTAAATTCAAGATGCTCAATAAATGCAAGATTCCATCAAGAAAAAGGGAAACAAGGAAAGACAATCAACCAAAACCAGTCTCAGGAAGAAATCATGTTAAAAAGAGAAAGATTGAAGCTGTGCAACTCATGTTGCTCACTTCACGTGCGCTGTAGCGCAGGTGAAGCGTAGCAATTCTGACTTTTGCACTGCAACCTGCGCTGTAGCGCAGGTGAAGCGCATAACTCGTAACTCTTGCCTTGTTGCCGTTTTTAGATAGATTTCTTCCTAATTTCTTTTGTCTTTCCTTAGTCTATAAATAGGACACTCTTGCACCAGATCAAGGTGTGCAGGGAGTAGTACAAGATTAGTATAATTTCATGCACCATATTTACTTTTAGAATAGGAGAGGCGAAGCGTTGCACGAGGATCGAAGAAGGTGACATATTCTTGATGGCTTGTATGGCTACCATGAGTAGCTATCTCTCCAGTAGGATTGAATGTAGTTGATTCTATCCCCAAGTGTATGTAAACTCTATTTTATTATTTATGATTCCCTATTTTGTAATTTCAGTATCCTTATTCTGTGTTTAATTCCTAACTTCCGCGCGTGCATCCGAGTTATAGGCTAGCGTCTGTGACATAGCGTGGATAGAGACTTCCGGCTAGGACTGAGGATGAGGGAGCCTAGACCTAGGGAACTCAAACTCTGATTGTTTAAGGGTACTTGGTAGTCATATTGAAATATATTCAGAGTCTCGGGATTGACGGGGTAGTGACAGCCCTCGAATGAAGAGCGTCTATAGGAAGGTATGGTTATCGATAGTAACATAATTGAAAGTTAATTGTATGTGAGGGATAAACGGAGTCTTGTGATTGAGGGGGTAGTGATAGCCCTTGAAAGAAGAGCGTTTATAGGGAAGTACAATTAATGGACGATTCAAATGAACGGAACAATAATTAATTAATTACGAGCTTAATGAGCCGAGGGTAATTTGTCGCTTGGAAGAGCCCGCATGGATTATCTTTGAGTGGTAGGCTGTTGGTAACTCGAGGTTTTATCAATTCAGTTTGGCTAAGTCATTACAAGAATATAGTCATAAATAATAAATAGTTTTTACATACACGAAGGGTGAGATGATACGAAGTTCAATCCTTGTCCAAGTAAAGTGCTTTCAACTCCTCCTTTTCAATTTTTTTATTTATTACTAGTGTCCAACCCGTGCGATGCACGAATATTATTATTCCAATAAATTATTAACATTGAATGATGTAATATACATAATTTATTAAATATGTGTAATTAAAATATAATAACGATTTATTCCTTTTTTAATATTTAATTCTATTTTTCTTTGTGTATAAAGAATATAAAAATTAAAAAAGAAAAAAAGGATTTGAAAAATCAAATAGAAAATATTAATAATTAAAAATGAAATATAAATTTTGTTTCATTTATATTTTTTGAAATGTCTCCTTGTACATCATATTTTTCATCACATTACAACACTTAAAATTGTCATTACATATAAGAATCATAAGTCTTGTTGAACTTAACCATAGATACAACAACATATAATTGACCATGCAAGAAAACTGGTTTTGGTAAATACACACCAACATGGGACAATGTCTGACATTCACTTTTATTAATTTGGTTCCATTACAAAGTCCACCAGATATATCAAGATTGCTCATTAGCATGACAGACACTCATTCTTTAACATCAACTTATGATAAGGAAGTGCAAAACACCTAATATCATTTAAGAACTCAGTTGACGTCAATCAATCAGCTTCAATACCAATCTCCTCATCTACCTTCCATATAGTGTCAGAACTCAAATACACTCTCTCTTCTCTAGGAAATAATGTCATGACATATTCATTAATTGAATGAATATCTAATGTAGGAGCAAGAATTGCTTTATCCTATCTCAAATACAATGTTTCCAAAAATTGAAAGCAATTTATGGTATGCAAATGAAACTATATCTCCAATTGTATTACCTGTAGAATCCATTAGTAAATCCTTCGGTAATTCAATATTAGTGATCACCATCACCATAAATGTCTCACCTAATGTAAGAATTCACTCAACAAACTCTATAATCTCACGTTTAGTTAAAGCACTCCCACAACTCTATAATATTCACGACAGGAGCAGGGCTAATTCCCATGGAGGGTACCTATGGTTTATAAAAAAAATCACTTTAAACATATAATTAAAAAATTGATTTAGCATAATGTACTATATACTAAATACATAATAAATTAAAATATAAAATAATAATTTTCTTGAAGTAGAAGAAAACAACATAATTATGAATTTTATAATTCTAATTAAAAAATATATTCATAGAAAATTTTAACAAATCCATCATAAATATAGTTACAAATTTAAATTATATTGAGAGAAAATATTTTAATAAAATAAAAAAAATGAAATTGTGATAAGAAACAAAAAGAAAAGGAAAAAAGGAAAACGACTGGAGCAGGACTACCTCCCGTCAAGGGTAAATATAGTTCACAAAAAAAAACCACTTACGTAATGAAATAAACTAATATGAATGGATAATGTGAGAAATTTATTAATATTATAATAATAGAAAAATGAAAAAAAAAGGTGTGAAAAATAAAACAAAAAAAAATAACATAGGCACTAATTTGAATTTAAATTTTAAATAAGGAATCATATATATATATATATATAAAAGAAATCCATCAACAATAGATAAAGCTAACTATATATAGCAAAGTAAAGCTAACTATACGTAGCAAAAAGACCCCAATGAACAATGAAAACAAAACATACTAAATACATAATAAATCAAAATATAAAATAATAATTTATTGAAGTAGAAGAAAACAGCATAATTATGAATTTTATAATTTATATTCAAAAATATATTCATAGAAAATTTTAAAAATACATCATAAATATAATTATAAATTTAAATTATATCGAGAGAAAATATATTAATAAAACAATAAAAAAATGAAATTGTGATAAGAAACAAAAAAAATGAAAAAATGAAAACAACTGGAGTAGGGCTACCTCCCGTCAAGGGTAAATGTAGTTCACAAAAAAACCACTTATGTAATTAAATAAATTAATATGAATGGATAATGTGAGAAATTTTTTAATATTATAATAATAAAAATTAAAAAAAAAGTGTAATAAAAAAAAAGAAAACAACATAGGCACTAATTTGAATTTAAATTTTAAATAAGCTAGGAACCATATATATATTTATAAGAAATCCATTAACAATAGATAAAGCTAACTATATATAGCAAAGTAAAGTTAACTATATATAGCAAAAAGAACCCCAATGAATAGTGAAAACCAAACTTCCAAAATATAATAGTATAGATTCTACAATTTATATTTTCCGCATAATTATTCTCATAAATCCGTTATTTCTACTTGATAAATAGATCACGAGTACACGTGAATTGACTGTTCCATGTGGATACGATACTTTACTTACTATTATATTGTTGGACTTTTGGTTCGCTTGCCAGAATTCCATCAAGTATTTTTGGCGCCGTTGCCGGGGAACGGATTCCAATTCGTGTAGACCTTGGAGGTCTAATTATCAAGTCATATTTATCTTAGGATTTCTTTTATTTATTATTCTTATTATTTTAGGAAATTTTTATTATTTTTAAGAAATTTATAGTTTTTCTATTATTATTAATTTTTCTTCCACATTTACCTTTTTCATAGTTTCTTGTTTATGCTTTTGAGAGGCCAGGTGTCCCCCAATCAATTACAACTTGATCCAGAAACAAAAAGGACATCAAGGAAGAACAGAAGTAGAAACAAGAGAAGGAGACGAGGGAGAAGTCGAGAAGAAAACAAAAATATTTTATTTTTAATTATTTTATTTTAATTATTTTCTTTTTATTTAAAAAAATTATTATTATTATTTTAAAAAAAATATATTTATTATTATTATATATAAAAATAATAATTTAATTATATAAAAAAATAATATAATAATAATAATAAAATAATAATAAATAAAAAATTTATTATTTCTTGTTATTTTGTTCCTCTTTCTTGAGCTAACATTTGTTTGAGCTTCTTGAATAGTGTTCTTGTGAAAGACAGGTGTCTCAAAATCAATTGAGAGAAGGGACAACTAAAAGGAACAAAAGAAGAGAGAGAAAAAGGGCAAGGAGACATCTCAACACTCTCTCTTCAACCACCCCAAGTGAAGTAAATGTTGAATGGCTTCTGAATGACAAAATCCACCAAGAAGAGCACTTGGAGATTATCAAAATCCACCAAGAAGAACCCTTGGAGATTATGTTAGGCAACAAGAACCAAAATATTTCTCCCACACCCCGATTCAAGGTAACTTCTCTAATTACAACAATTATTCTAACAAATTTTCACAGGATTGGGGAAGTTACTAGAATCAGAATTTTGGATGGCACCAAGATGATGTTTCACTACACATGCAACCTTCTTTTCAACAGCAGCAAAGTTACTCTTCATATCAACAAAGATACTCAAAATACGATGAGTTTTTGGAAGAACTCAATCGATACAATATACAATTTCAGAAGGAGAGAGAAGAAGCAAGAATAAAAAATGATGCTTTGATAGCTCAGCTAGCAGAACAAAGGGAGTTGAGACTTTGTAAGCGTATCGAAGAAATTCATCAAGGCAATATACAATTTCAAAAGGACAGAGAAGAAGCAAGAAGAAATATTGACGCCTTGTTGAAGCAATTAAAAGAAACAAGAGTCAAACAACAGTCAGAACCAATCTCAGCAAATGCATTACCCAACCCCGAAGAGCAGTGCAATGACATTATAGGGGAGGAAATCAGTGACAATCTGGTTGATGAAGAAGAGAAGGCTGAAGAAGAGGAACCAGAAAAAGCAGAAAAAGAAGAAGGTGCAGCAAAAGAAGAAAAAGAAAAAGGAGAGGATGAAACAGCAAAGATTGTGCTTGAAGAAGAGCCTGACTGTGAAAGGGAGAAAGAGAACAACACATATGAGGGTGTACATAATGAAAAAGATCAAGAAAATGAGAAAAGATTAAACAGGGAGATGGAGAATCAAAGCCCGAGGAAGGAAGGGAAGTGGTACCAAGACCAAAGACCTTGCCTTATCCAACCAGTCCTCCAAAGGAAGATCAAGAAAGGCATGATGCAAGTGATAAACCTTCCAGACCTCACAAAAGAAAGGCCTGCAATCACACTGAACAGGACAAGGCAAAGAGAAGAAAAGTCAAGCTAGAATCAAATTCAGAGCCTAGAGCTAGATTGAAGATCAAGTGGTCAGGTGTGTTCCATATCAAGACCCCTGCGAAGCAAAGAAATTGAGAGCAATCAACTGTGAATCATCTAGGCCTCAGGAAAAGAAGACTCATGCACATGAGAGCAAGAAAATAAAGGAAGCATGGTCTAATTCTAGAAAGAAGCCCAAATGGTTAAAGTCATTTCACATTACAAGTTGTTCCAAGGCAAGATTATGGGGAGGTTTATGGGCCAGAGAAAGAAAGGGTGTAGCACACAAGCTCACCAAAATATTTCAGTTTTAGCCACCTTGAAAGAACAGGCATCGAGCTAGAAGACGTTAAACAAGCGCTTTCTAGGAGGCAACCCAGAGATTTTTAAGTTTTTAATTGTTTTCAGTTTGTGTTAGGATTCTTCATTTTTTAGGATTTAGGAAATTTTCAAAATTGATTGGAATAAGTTTGTGAAAAATAAAATTTTTAAATAATAGGAAGTAGCAGAAAACGTGACTGAAAATTGCAAAATTACATTCTGTTTTATGCGCTTCACCTGCGCTGTAGCGCAGGAAAAGCGCAGAAATGCAATTTTAGTCACTGCCTTCTGCGCTCCACTTGCGCTGTAGCGCAGGTGAAGCGCAACAGTACGACATTTTAAAAAAAAAACTTTTGTTTCCTCATGTACTGTTTCTCTACATCCTAAGCTCTTCTTTTCACTTTTTCCACTCACAAACCTCCATCAATTTTGAAACTTTCAAGTTTCATGTATGTTTTTACCAATTGAAATCTTCATTTACTCTATGATTTGAACTTTAGGATAGCAACCTTAGGAATGTGTATACTGTTGATAATTGTTATCTTGGATATGATTATGACTATGTGGAACATGAAGAACAAATTGCTTGATTGGAATACTCTTTGTTTTGTGAGTTATTAAATTTGAATGTGTTATGCTCTATTTCTTTCAAAAAATTTAACTTTCACTTTCCATGGATTGATTGAATGCTTGCAAAACAAATGAGTATATTCTATTTTTAGGAAGGCATTACCAAGTGCAGTGAAATTTTGTTGTGAAGAGAGTAATTATTTATGCATGAAAATTGGTTAATGATAGGCTTCCATGTTCTTCATGAATTGGTATTTACAATAAGGCATCATTAAAATAAATGTGTTTTTAAAAACTAATTATTGTTATTTGACTTTTCAGATGCCTAGGATTAAATTGCTAGTATTTCTTGTGGCTTTAGCTCACGAGGAGAAGGCATGAGGAAAAGGATCAGAAAATATGATCCCATGAGATTAAAAAATGCACAGGTTACTGCAAGACCCATACCCAAGCATGTTGTTTGAAGAGTTCTGGATATTCTAGCAGTAGCCTGGGGACAGACTTATTCTTCCAGGGGGAGGTGAAGCAACAGCAGCTGGAGAAAAGGACAAGAGAAAAGGACAAGGATTTACAGGATACAGAGCATGAAGATTGATACTGGTGTTTTCTTTCTTTTCGTTTTTCTTTTATTTTCTATTATTTTATAGAATTTTTTAGTTAATTAGGACTTTTGTTTTGTATTTCATTTTTTTTAGGATTTTTAAATTTATAGTAATTAGGAATTAGGATTCGAGGTAAATTTTTTTTCAAATTCTCTGTAATTAGGTAGTTTAACTAACCAGATTAGGAAAGATGATAGGGTTCTGTGATTAACTCCATAATCAGTTAGGATTAGGATACTTCTTAGGAGAACCTATCAGGATAGCTAATTAAAACCAGTAAGTGTTTTATCAAGGAATTTTAGCCAATAACCGATGAGCTGAGAGCCTAAACACTGAAATTGAGAGTTTTTCACCGCTGCTTGTCAACTTTTATTGCTTGAGTTTCTGAATTTTATCTTGCTAGTGGAAAATATGGAAGTGACAAAGGAATATTTTGTGATTATAATATTTTGCTCAGTGCCAAAAAGCCAACCTTGATTACATTTTTCCAATTTTTGATTGCCCATTTGAGCCTTTAATGTTTCTTTTAATGCACCCTAGCCATACTCAATGATTATATCCTGTCCCTTCATGCTTGGGATAGAGAGCAAGGTGCAACACAACAAAATGAGACAAAAGGTTGGTAAATTGAAAGGTCAAAGAAATCCAAAGAGCAGGCACAAGAAATCAAAAAGAAGAGTACTCCCTCATGAATAAATTCTCTATTACTATACAAAGTTCAAAAAAAAAATCTGCACAAAAAGTTTGGAAATTGAATAAGTTGGGGGGAGTACATCTTCAAACAAAGAGGCCAGCTGAAAAAGGGTAACAATTCAAGAATGGCATGGTAGATGGAGAGAAGTCCCAAGCACAATCACAAGATGCTCTCTATTCAAAGTGTTCATTGCATATCCAGAAAAACCATAATTTCTTGATAGCCCAACCTCATTACAACCAAAGAAAAGACCTATTGATCCATATTGACTATTTGCAGGTTTAGAAGTTGGAAACGACTATCAATTCTAGTTGCTTAACGGTGGTGAAAAAGATTGAGGGAAACACTTACCCGTGAGAATGAGAGATTTCCTTGATTTATCACTTATTGCTTTAATTTCTATTTTTGAGAAGTTTAACTGAGGATTGTGTTCCGTTCTGATTGAGAATTGGTAAAATCTCTTAATCCTGATTTTTTCCGATATTTGGAAAGTGACTACTGCTTAACAAGGAGATGATGAAAAGTTTTCCTTGAGTTTGTTTTTGTTTTTGAGTTATACAGTGGATTGAATTAATTTTTTAATTACAAAGAGTTCTCTTGCTTGAGGATAAGCAAGAAGTTAAGTTGGGGGGTATTTGATAAGTGAAAAATATATGATAAAATAGAGTACTTTTTAGTGCACTTATCAAGGATAAAATGGTATTTTATGCCTCAATTAATCCCTTTTTATTAATAATTAGATAAATTGTATTTATTAGTCTTGAATTTGAATTTGATGCTATTTTAATATAAATTATGCTGATTTTTGTAGATTATGGCAAATATTTGATATGAGGAGAAGATAGCATTAAATGGGGAAGATGCTTGCAAGATTTGAAGTTTAATTGAAGACAATTAATGAAGATTTGAAGTTTATTTGAGACCAATTAATGAATATATCAGCTGCCAATTAAACAAGGATTCTGCAGACAACTTTCCCATTTAAATTCAAGATGCTCAATAAATGCAAGATTCCATCAAGAAAAAGGGAAACAAGGAAAAATAATCAACCAAAACCAGTCTCGGGAAAAAATAAAGTGAAAAAGAGAAAGATTGAAGTTGTGCAACTCATGTTGCTCGCTTCACCTGCGCTACAGCGCAGGTGAAGCGCAACAATTCTGACTTTTGCACTGCAACCTGCGCTGTAGCGCAGGTGAAGCACATAACTCGTAACTCTTATCTTGTTTCCGTTTTTAGATAGATTTCTTCCCAATTTCTTTTGTCTTTCCTTAGTTTATAAATAGGACACTCTTGAACCAGATCAAGGTGTGCAGGGAGTAGTACAAGATTAGTATAATTTCATGCACCATATTTACTTTTAGAATAGGAGAGGCGAAGCGCTGCACGAGGATCGACGAAGGTGACAGATTCTTCGATGGCTTGTATGGCTACCATGAGTAGATAACTCTCCAGTAGGATTGAATGTAGTTGATTCTATCCCCAAGTGTATGTAAACTCTATTTTATTATTTATGATTCCCTATTTTGTAATTTCGGTATCCTTATTCTGTGCTTAATTCCTAACTTTCGCGCGTGCGCCGGAGTTATAGGCTAGCGTCTGTGACATAGCGTGGATAAAGACTTCCGGCTAGGACTGAGGATGAGGGAGCCTAGACCTAGGGAACTCAAACTTTGATTGTTTATGGGTACTCGGTAGTCATATTGAAATATATTCGGAGTCTCGGGATTGACGGGGTAGTGACAGCCCTCGAATGAAGAGCGTCTATAGGAAGGTATGGTTATCAATAGTAACATAATTGAAAGTTAATTGTATGTGAGGTATAAACGGGGTCTTGTGATTGAGGGGGAAGTGACAGCCCTTGAATGAAGAGCGTTTATAGGGAAGTACAATTAATGGACGATCCAAATGAACGGAACAATAATTAATTTATTACGAGCTAAATGAGCCGAGGGTAATTTGTCGCTTGGGAGAGCCCGCATGGATTATCTTTGAGTGGTAGGCTGCTAGTAACTCGGGGTTTTATCAATTCAGTTTGGCTAAGTCATTACAAGAATATAGTCATAAATAATAAATAGTTTTTACATACACGAAGGTGAGATGATACGAAGTTCAATCCTAATCCAAGTAAAGTGTTTTCAACTCCTCCTTTTCATTATTTTTATTTATTATTCTGCAATTTATATTTTCCGCATAATTATTCTCATAAATCCGTTATTTCCACTTGATAAATAGATCACGAGTACACACGAATTAATCGTTCCCTGTGGATTCAATAATTTACTTACTGTTATACTGCTAGACTTTTGATTCGCTTGCCAGAATTCCATTAGTAGCTCTTCACAAAGTTTGCTGAAACATTTAAACTCACTTTCTTCAAGTGAAAACTGTTCTTTAAAAAGTAATCCTTCTAAATCAAATTTGTTATCCATTAAAACTTAGGATTGGTGAGTCTTTAAGCATTATTAATCATTTAATAATATTTTGAGACTCAACATGATATTCTTGGTCTCATACATAGTGATGTATTTGGGCCCATGGGCACAATGGCTAGAGAAGGTTTTTAATACTTCATCACTCTTACTGATGATTTTAGTAGATAAGGATTTCTGTATCTAATGAAACACAAATCTGAATCCTTTGAAAAGTTCAAGGTGGAGAATACTTGAGCCAACAATTTGATGACTATCTAAAAGAGTGTAGGATAATATCTTAACTCACTCCTCCTGGAACACCTCAATGGAATGGAGTTTTTAAAAGGAGAAATCGAACTCTATTAGATATGGTTCGATCCATGATGAGTCATTATGATCTCCCCGACTGCTTTTGGGGTCATGCTTTGTTAACAGCAGCCTTCACACTAAACCGTGTTCCATCTAAGGCTGTTATAAAGACACCATATGAGATATGGACTGGGAAATGACCTAGCATGTCTTTTATGAAGATTTGGGGTTGTGAAGCTTATGTGAAACGCCAAGTTTCAAATAAACTAGGACCCAAATCAGATAAGTGTTTATTTTTGGGATACCCAAAAGAAACTAGGGGTTACTACTTCTATAATCCTAGCTAAGGCAAAGTGATTGTCGCTAGGACTGCTGTATTCTTAGAGAAGGAATTTATCTCTAAGAAAATAAGTGGGAGGAAAGTAGAACTTGAAGAAATTCAAGTACCACAGAGTAGCCATGAGCCAATAATGGAACAAGAGCAGATACCACAAAGTGTTGTGGAGCCACCTGCTCAAGTAGCGCAAGACTTACGTAGGTCAGATAGGGTACATGACCAACCTGAGAGATATGGTTTCCTTGTGTCTCAGGAAGGGGATGTATTACTAATGGATCAAGATAAGCCAATGACTTACCAAGAAGCTCTTTTGAGTCCAGAATCTGAGAAATGGCTTGAAGCCATGAGATCTGAAATGGATTCCATGTACACTAACAAGGTATGGACCTTGATTGAGCCACCTGAAAGGATAAAACCCATAGGGTGCAAGTGGGTTTTCAAAAAGAAAACTGACATGGATGATAATGTAAGTACCTTTAAAGCACGATTAGTGACTAAGGGTTTCAAGAAAATTCATGGTGTAGACTATGATGAAACCTTTTCCCCAGTTGCTATGCTTAAATTTGTTCGAATCTTGCTTGCTATTGCAGCTTACCATGATTATGAAATCAGGCAAATGGATGTCAAGACAACTTTACTAAATGGAAGCCTTCTTAAAGATGTGTATATGACACAACCTGAAGGTTTTGTTATACTTGAAAATGCTGGAAAGGTATGTAAGTTGCAACGATCCATTTATGGATTAAAGCAAGCCTCTAGAAGCTAGAATCTTTGTTTTGATGAAGCTGTAAAGCAGTTTGGTTTCATTAAAAATGAAGACGAACCTTGTGTCTACAAAATGGTTAGTGACAACATAGTGGTTTTCTGGTTTTGTATGTAGATGACATACTCCTCATAGGGAATGACATTCCTACCTTTTAGTCTGTAAAGACTTGGTTAGGAAATTGTTTTTCTATGAAATATTTGGGCGAAGCAACCTATATGTTAGGTATCAGGATCTATAGAGATAGATCCCAAAGATTATTTGGCCTAAGTCAAAGTACATACATAGACAAAGTGTTAAAATGGTTTAACATGCAAGATTCTAAGAAGGAATTTTTGCCTATGTCACATGGTATAATCCTATCTAAGGCTCAACCTCCTTCTAGTAAAAAAGAGAGAGACCGCATGAGCAAGATTCCTTATGCATATGCTATAAGGTCTATCATGTATGCCATGTTATGTACTCGACCAGACATATCATATGCTTTAAGCATGACTACTAGATACCAGTCTGATCCTGGTGAAGGCCACTGGACAGCAGTCAAGAACATCCTTAAGTACTTGAGAAGAACTAAGGATTCATTCTTGATATATGGAGGTGAGGAAGAGCTACTTGTAAAGGGTTACACTAATGCTAGCTTCCAAACCGACAAAGATGAATCAAGATTGCAATCAGGTTATGTGTTTTATTTGAATGGTGGCGCTGTGAGCTGGAAGAGTTCAAAGCAGGAAACAGTCGCTGATTCTACCAAATAAGTTGAGTATATTGCAACCTCAAATGTTGCGAAAGAGGTCGTTTGGATCATGATTTTCATTATTGAACTTGGTGTAGTTCCTACCATTGTGGATCCTATAAGTCTTTATTGTGATAACAATGGGGCTATTGCATAAGCCAAGGAACCCAGGTCTCATCAAGGATCCAAACATATACTTAGACGTTTCCATCTCATCCGAGAAATCATTGATAAGGGAGATGTGAAAATATGCAAAGTGCATACAAATGACAATGTTGCAGACCCATTGACAAAACCCCTAGTGGAACAAAAGCATGAAGGGAACACTAGATCATTAGGCATTAGAATTATGTATGAATGGCTCTAGTGCAAGTGGGAGATTGTTAGTTTGTGCACTAGAGACCTATATGTTTTGTTTTGAACATACATCACTTGTATCATATTATTTTATAAAGACAATTCATTTTTATTAATTCTTTTAGAATATAATGAATGTCCTTAGAATAATAAACTTGAACTTCATAAGAAATCAAGTAGATGACTTGATCGTGAGATCTTATGAAGAACTATTCTTAAAAGGGTCCTTGGTCGAGCATCTTCTTAGGACAAAAGATGCATTTAGACTAGTATGTGAGTTCATTGATGATCACATCTCACGGATCATGGATATGAGATATCATGTGCTCACATAAGTACATATTAAGAGTAATGATGTACTGGACTGACCCACCTTAAGAACGTTGTATGGTTGTTACATAAGTGTCATGAACGTTTCTTATATTGATAAATATTATATGAAGTCTTTTGACCTGAAATCACTACGATTCCTACATAAGGAATTATATATTTTAAATATCATCAAACGTTTCTTATAACAAGGTGATCATAAAGTTGGTTTTTGGACATATAATAAATTATGTGGTGATATGTGAGTGACCTAGATGGGATCTGTCCCTCCTATGTAACAAGAGTTATATCTATAGGCCTCTTGATAAAGTTAGACTACAAAATGCATGGCCATGATCAGGAGGATAAACATGAGATATTTATTTTCTATATAGTCTACTTGGGCATCAAGAAAAACATAAACTGAACTATACAAGGATGACATATACCATGCCCTTGGGTTCAATTAGATATTTGGACAAAGGGACATATCATATAAATTATTATCGTAAAATAGGATTTGTCAAAGTTGTTGACATTCTCAATATTTGGGTAGTAGTGATGTATTGCTAGATACCGCTCACTATTTATGATATTAAATATAAAAGGGTCTTGTTTTAATATCATAACCAAATATTAAAAGTCTATTGGGTCACACGCATACAACAAGCCGCTAGGAAAGATAATAATTCTAATTTGATTAGAATTATAACATAATGGGCCGAGCCCATATATGTTAGGGTTGATAGAGTGAGGGGTAAAATCCTAGCCACCACTCTATAAATATCTGGATGCTATGGTTTTGAGCTCTTAATTGCTACAAATTCTTGTGTTAATTGATGTCTTATATTCTATTTGTGAATATGTGATTCACCTACTTTGGTTGTTGGTATTTATTAAGAAATTTTTTATTTGACAATGTCAATTTTGTCATGCTTTCATCCTTTAACATAATCTGGATTTTTGCATTCTCTTTGTTAGGTATTTTGAATTTTTGACGAGATAATAGTCATGGATAAGAGTTGAATGCTTGAGTCGAGATCATCTCGCAGGTACATGGATGGATTGAAATAATTTCTTGATTTTGCGTTACATAATGTTGCTCAAGGAGATCAAATTTTATGTCCTTGTAAGAATTGCAATAATTGTTTATGTGGTAATCGAGAGAAAGTGTATGACCATTTAATTTGTGATGGATTTGATAGTGGTTATGAGAAGTGGATTTTTCACGGGGAAGGTGGATCTTCTAAATTAAATTATGATATGGTGTATGGAAATTTTAATATGCATGATAATGTGGATGAGCTCTTAGAGGATACCTTCATGATGCCAACACAATTTGAAGAGAGTGAGTTTTATGATATCTTGGGTGAGGATAGTGAAGAGGTTAATGCAGAAACAACTAGGTTTTACAAATTGGTACATGATGCTCACCAAGAAGTATACTCTGGTAGTAAAAATTTCACAAAGCTTTCAATCATTGTTCGTTTCCTCCATATTAAGAATGTCCATGGTTGGAGCAATGTGTCCCTTAATATGTTGCTACAATTATTGAAAGAATTGCTTCCTGAAAACTCTTGCCTACCATCAACATTCGAAGATTGTAAGTTTATCATTAAGTATTTAGGTTTCAATTATGAAAAAATCCATGCTTGTTCTAATGATTGTATCCTATATCGGAAGGAGTATGAAAATAGAGATGCATGCCCGAAGTGTGGTACTTCTAGATATAAGAAATCGGATGTTCAGAATTCTAAAAGAAAGGTTTCTTGCAAGGTAGCTTCACCTCCTATTCCAGCTAAAGTGTTGAGATATTTCCCTTTGAAACCGAGGATCAAGAAGCTATTTATGTCATAAAAAACTGCTGATTCAATGAAATGGCATGAGACTAGTCGCACTGAAGATGGAAAATTAAGGCACCCGGCAGATTCTCTTGCTTGGAAAAACTTTGATTCTATACATCCTAATTTTGCATCAGATCCTCGAAATGTGAGGCTTGGGTTAGCAAGTCATGGATTTAATCCATTTAAAACAATGAGTAGCAGATATAGCATTTGGCCAGTAGTTTTAATGACATATAACTTACCTCCATGGGAGTGCATGAAACAACCTTACATGATGTTGTCTTTACTTATTCCTGGTCCTTCTTCCCCCAAAAGTAGTATTGACATATATTTAGAGCCACTAATTGATTAGCTGAAGGAGTTATGGGAGAAAGGTTTTGAAACTTATGATGCCTCTAGTAAGCAGCTATTTCGTCCACATGTTGCATTACTCTGGACTATAAGTGACTTACCTGCTTATGCTATGTTATCAGGTTCCGTACAAGTGGAAAGTTGGCCTGCCCAATCTGTAATTATGACACTTGCTCTAGGTACTCAAAGCATAGTAGAAAGACATGTTACATGGGTCATCGGAGATTTTGACTCAAAGCATAGGTGGTGAAAAGATAAGAAGTGTTTTGATGGTACCAAAGAATTAAGAGTAGCACCAATGCCATTATTGCGGTCTCATATGTTGGAAATATTAGGTGAGAAGAAGAATTTGTTTGGGAATGCTCAAAAGAGGAAAAGAAATAATGATGATCCATGGACAAAAAAAGAGTATATTCTTTGAGTAGCCATACTAGGATACTAATTTGCATCGTCACAATCTTGATGCAATGCACATAGAAAAGAATATTTGTGAAAATGTGTTTAGTACACTATTAAATATGGAGGGGAAAACAAAGGACCATCTCAGAGCTCGCTATGCCTTCGTAGAGATGGGTATAAGGAAAGACCTTCATCCTAAACATATGGGAGCCAATAAAATACTTCTACCACCTGCAAGGTTCACAATTTCATCAAAAGAAAAAGACATCTTTTGTGGTGTCTTAAAGGGAGTGAAGCTGCCAGAAAATTATGGCTCAAATATTTCTAGATGTGTTCAACTTGAACAACATAAGATTCTTGGGCTTAAAAGTCATGATTTTCATATCTTGACGCAAGACTTACTTAAAATAGCAGTGTGAAAAACTTTACCAAAAGAGGTTGCTAGAGTCCTAATCAACTTTAGCTCTTTCTTCAAGATCATATGCTCCAAAGATATAAAGGTTGAAGAGTTTGAACACTTAGATGCTCAAATAGAATTAATCCTTTGTGAATTGGAAGGGATTTTTCCTCCATCCTTCTTTGTTCTAATGGTACATTTGTCAATGCATTTAGAATATGAGACTAGAATGGTTGGACCTGTACATTGCCGCTGGATGTATCCAGTTGAAAGGTAACAAACTAGTTATCATCATAGCAATGTATTGTACACTAATCTTAATTTGTTTTTATTCTTTTCATCCTAAGTTATATACTTTAATGCTTATAGGTTTTTGCTTAAATTAAATAATTATGTATGTAATAGAAGTCGGCCAGAGGTTTCTATTGTAGAAGGGTATATAGCTGATGAATGTTTGATATTTTGTTCAAGGCACTTAAAAGTTTATGTTCCAACAAAGTTCAATAGGCCAGCAAGGATTTTAGATTGTCCAATAAGGGATGGAGTAATGACAAGTCTAGAGCCACTTACATGGGAACAAGCTCATAGATATGTACTATTTAATAGTGATATCATTGAGCCATACATCAAGTAGGATAATATGTACCCATTTTACTTTTTTGTCTTTCATATGAGATATTTTTAACATATATTTGTATTTTTTTATACAGAGATCATGAGGAATTTTTTACAACCTTACTCATCATGGTCTAGTAGGAAAGTGGAATAAGGCAAAGGATCAATGTGTTACTTTTCATGAATGGTTAGAAGATCATGTTAGGAATTCTGGTATTAGTAAAGAGGTTAAATGGTTGTCTAAAGGAATGTTTCTAGAAGACTTTCTGCTTATGTGACAAATGGCTATAAGTTTTTCATTGAGGGTTGTGAGAGGAAGACACAAAATTCATGGGTTATAGTCACTTCATCTACAATCAAGTTTAAAAGTGAAAAAGATGAAAATCTCGAAGTAGAAAATGTTACATACTATGAATTCTGAAAGATATACTTGAGTTGGATTATTTTGGGCATGCCAAATTTGTGTTATTCAAATGTGATTGGTTTCAAAGTAAACAAGACAATTTTGGATTAATACTCATAAATTTAGCAAAGTCAATTTATGAGAATGATCCTTTTGTATTTGCAACTCAAGTAAGGCAAGTATATTATACAGAAAACCCGAGTGATAATTGGCATGTTGTTACTAACACAATCCCAAGAGACTTCTTTGATATATTTGGTGATTTAGAGAATGTTGATATGGAAGGTCAAATAAGAAGTCCTATTCCTGATTAAGCAACGGTTAATGAAGATGAAAATATCGATTGGGTTAGGGATGATATACCTGGGACGACAGTTGATGCATGTGTGGTAGATAATCAAGTAATAAGAGAAGAGTCTCAAGATTAGGATGACAATTTATGAAGCTACTGGTTTTTTTATTAGCAATGTACTGGTCTGTATAGCTTTTGGTTTATTTATTAGCAACGTACTATTTTGTATAGCTACTGTTTTTTTTATTAGCAAGCAAAAATGCTTGAATTCACCTTGGTTAGAATCTTATTGGTTTTTTTATTAGCTACTGGTCTGTATAGCTACTGGTTTTTTTATTGGCACGTCACTCTTTTAAGTAATCATTATATGTGTTATTATTTTACAAGTTGTTCTCTTTTAAAATTTCATTATTCTTCTTTATTCAACCTTGTGACAAGTGATGGATGCTCAATCAGAATCATTTATGTGTATGATTGAATTATGAAAATTTGACAGTAGCAAAATAGGTTGAAAGTTTTTTTACTCATGCAAAATTGGTCATGTTTCCTTATAGTCTAACTTTCAATAGACAAGATTGGAATTTTTCAAACAAGTAATAGGGAGAGGACTAGTAGTGCTACCAATATGGGCTAAAAATGTTCCTACAAGAACACCAGGAGCTTGAGTTCCTCTATTGGTTTGTCTTACAACATGGACATTGAAACCTTTGTCATCACTTTTCTTGCCTGGTCCCCAAATCCATTAGTATTTCTCACATTGGTCTGTGAAGTCTAATCTAACACACCTGATTCTGTCAAGGGAAGGCTTCTCAGGTATGGTGGTGACAATATTACCCAAGGCCTTATACCCATCAGGTGCTACTCCATACCAATGTGTAACAACTAGAATCTTTATTCTTTTGAACCAAACCCATTGAAGCTTTCATGATGCAATAGTTTCTGTACTCATCAGTGGAAGAGCAAATTTTCTCACCATAAACTTTGACTTTCTTTTCTTCTGATTTGATTTGTCTGAATCCTTGAAGATGTATCGCTTGGTACTGTTTTGTATTAATAACATTTCTATATTAATTTATTTATTGTAGTTTCCTCTTTTATTCTTGTTAATCTTTTTTGTATATTAAGTTATTCTATAATATATATGGACATTGGTGATATAATCTTTCCAATCTATGCCCTTTACATCAAAGCCAAACTCCTTTTTTTCTTCTTTAGACATGCTTTCCATCAATCTTTGTGTATTGTTGTTATCAAACCTGCATCACAGTTATTGGTTTTAAGTCGGTAATTTATTCCTCACAAGATGTGTAATTCGGTTTCATTTTTGCTTCCTACAAACAAACCTGAGTTACTAGTGCTGCCACTAGTTGAAGAGTGTGAAAGTTAAATAAGTATCTAACCTTCCACCATAAAATGTGTATGGTTCATAAATGTTGGACAAGTACTTTGCTTGCTCCACTGATTTTCTGTAGATGTTTTCAAGTTTTGGAGACATCTTCCCCTTTGGGGAGGCCATAGCTGTCTGGCCACTTTTCTGAATAGCATCTCTCCATAGGTGACCAGAGAATTCTTTTGTGGAGCTAAACAACTTCATCAGTGGAACTTGAATTGGCCTACCCTTTGAGTCAAAACCAATAAGAGCAAGTGAACCACAGTTAGTGTAAGAATTATTAACCAATCTATGGAGTTTATGAATTGTTTGCTTCTATTTTACTTTCCATTTACTATTCAGTGAAACAATCTAATTATTGAGTGTCACTTACCACATAAAGTACTCCATTTGGGTCTACCAAAAAACCTGTTAGTTATCCTTTTCCATAGCAGAGAACTATTGGATCCATCATTCTAGTAGTTAAAACCCATAATTCACCAGACCGATTTAATTCTTCTTCATCCAACTTCCATCTGTTATACTCATAACATGCAAGTTCCTTCACAACTATTGCATTCCATTTCCTCCAAATCCCAAATTGCTAGAAGGCAACATGTCATTGTTCATCTGTGCCAAAATTGAATCCATATTCTCCTCCATGTAATTATTTGAGCTGTTGGGAAATTGGCTCATGTCAAAATTATTTGAACTTCCAATCATTAGATCACCTTGGAAACCATTGTTCTGGAAATCATTAGGGAAGTTCAGAAGTGGGGCTTGGTCCAAACCGTACATGGAAGGTTCATAACATTCTCCAGAGATTGGTTATTGAAAAGTTTATTATTCTCATAAAACATATTACCTTTCTCAAGCAAGGTGGCCTGTGGTTCCTGTAGGTTAGTCCCCTGAAACATTGCTTGTTCCATTGAATCCACCAACAACATAACTGTTACTAATTGTATTAACTCCACTACCATTGAATCCACCAGCAACAGAACGGTTGCTACTGTTCACAAGATTATAGTTTTTGTGGTCATAAAAAGGGGTGATCATATGTTGATCCAAGAGCATATGATCATGATTAGGGGTGTTCACGGTTTGGTTTAGATCGGTTTTGAGGCAAAAAAACCATCCGATCCGATCATTGCAGTTTTATCATTTCATCATCCAATCGTTTTTTATATTTTTTCAAATCCGATCCAATTTAAATTGGATTGGATTGGATCGGTTTTCGGTTTTTCAAAGTGACAATAAATATGTGATAAAATTGATAAAATAATGAAGCAATAGTAAATATTTTCTTTTTCGAATTTATATTTATTAAAATTAATATAAAAAATGACATGAGACATGAAAACTAATTTAAAACTAATTTTATATTGATATATTTTTAGAAATATTAACATGATATTAACTAATAAAATCATAAAAAATATATTAGTATAAGTATTTTTATCAATATATATGTATATAAGTATAAATATATGATTATTTTATAAGTAATAATATATGTATATATAAGTTCGGTTCGGTTTGGATTGGATTGGATTGGTTTTCAACATAGGATCCAAAAACCAATCCAATCCAATAAAAAATTCGGTTTTTTGCGTTTTGCAGTTTTTTGGATTTCGGTTTGATTCGGTTTTCAATTTTTCGGTTCGGTTTTTGCGGTTTGCATTGGATTGGATTGGATTGGATATGAACACCCCTAATCATGATAATAACTCTTGTTTTATTGGGAGCTACTGCTTGAGTACTGTTGTGTTGTATAAGCAGCAAGACATGCTTCATTGTCTATTTTTTCAGCATCATAGATTGCATAAGCTTTCATTTCACTTAAAGGATAAGTAGGAAAAAACTGAACCGGTGTCCCACTCCTATCTTAATATTAGCTAACTTTTCTGTATATATAATTTTTCTGTTATTATAAATATTAGTTGATTCTCATCTGCTAATTCTGGATCTATATTTATTCTATATTGTTTAACATTTTGTTACAGTTTTATGGAAAGCAAAAGAGATAAGTTTTTAAGGCCAAGAGACACTATGAAAAATATCATTGGTGACCAAGGAGAGCAAACAATAGTGGGGTGTTTGCTCTCCTTGGTCACCAATGATATTTTTCATAGTGTCTCTTGGCCTTGAAAACTTATCTCTTTTGCTTTCCATAAAACTGTAACAAAATGTTAAACAATATAGAATAAATATAGATCCAGAATTAGCAGATGAGAATTAACTAATATTTATAAAAATAGAAAAATTAGCTAATATTCATATAGGAGTAGGACACCAGTTCAATTTTTGCCTACTTATCCTTTAAGTGAAATGAAAGCTTATGCAGTCTATGATGCTGAAAAAATGGACAGTGAAGCATGTCTTGCTCCTTATGCAACACAGTAGTACTCAAGCAGCAACTTCTAACAAAACCAGAGTTATTATCATGATCATATGCTCTTGGATCAACATATGATCACCCCTTTTTATGACCACCTAAACTATAATCTTGTGAACAGTAGCAACCGTTCTGTTGTTGGTGGATTCAATGGTAGTGGAGTTAATACAATTAGTAACAGTTCTGTTGTTGATGGATTCAATGGAAAAAGCAATGTTTCAGGGGACTAACCTGCAGTCACCACAAGCCACCTTGCTGGAGAAAGGTAATATGTTTTATGAGAATAATAACCTTTTCAACAACCAATCTCTGGAGAAAGTTATGAACCTTCCATGTACGGTTTGGACCAAGCTCCACTTCTGAGCTTCCCTAATGATTTCCAGAACAATGGTTTCCAAGGTGATCCAACGATTGGAAGTTCAAATACATTTGACATGAGCCAATTTCCCAACAGCTCTAATAATTACATGGAAGAGAATATGGATTCAATTTTGTCACATGATGGGATTCTGGAAAGCGAACCAAAAATCCAGTAGTATAATAGTCAGAAGAGTATCGTATCCATAAGGGACGGTCAATTCGCATATAGTTGTGATCTATTTATCAAGAGAACCAAACAGATTTGTGAGAATATTTTGTGTGGAAAATATAAATTACAGATTAATAATCAATTGAATATAGAAAGGAAGAGTTGGAGACACTTTACTTGGATTAGGATTGAACTTCATCTCATCACATCCTTCATGTATGTCAAGACTATCTATTATTTATGGCTTTGAACTATAACACTGTAGACAAACTATATTGCTAAGACCCCAAGTTACCAGCAGCCTCACCACTCAAAGGTAATCTGTGCGGGCTCTCCCAAGCGACAAACTTACCCTCGGCTTATTTTGCTTTTATTATTCCGTTTGTAAAGGAACTCATTGACAAACTATGCTTATCCTTTAGACTCTCTTCATTAGAGTACTGTCACTACCCATCAATCACTAACAACGCCCTTGTTTCAGGCACTGGGATTACAATCAACTAACCTTTGCTATCGATTATTAAGAACCATGCTTATCCTTTAGACGCCCTTCATTAGGACACTCACACTACCCATCAATCATTAGTTACGCCCATGTTTCAGGAACTGGTTAACCGAGTATTCTTATTCACTCAGAGTTTGAGTTTCCTATGTCTAGGCTCCCCCAAACTCAATCCTAGTCTTAACGTTAATTACAAACACTAGCCTATAACTCCGGTGCAAGCGCGGAAGTTAGGAATTAAGCACAGAATAAGATTACCATTATTATAGATAGGGAACTACATAAATAAATAGATAGAGTTTCACATACACTTGGGAATGGAATCAATTACATTCAATCCTAATGGAGAGTTAGCTACTCATGGTAGCCATACAAACCACCGAAGATGTTGTCACCATCTTCAATCCTCATGCAGCACACCGCCTATCCTATTCTAAAATTAGAACTGCTGCATTATCACTGAAATATACTGAATTACAATAATCGTGCACACCTGATCTGGTGCAAGAGGGTCATATTTATAGGCTAAGGAAAGACAAAGAAAATTGGGTAGAAATCTATCTAAAAACGGCAGCAGGGCAAGAATCACGTGCTCTGCATTTCACCCTGCACTACAGCGCAGGGTGCAGCGTAGAAATCAGAGAGTTGCGCTTCACCCTGCATTACAGCGCAGGTTGAAGCGCGCAACGCGTTCTGCACAGCTTCAATCTTTCTCTTTTTAACTTGATCTCTCCCCGAGACTAGTTTTAGTTGATTTGTCTTTCCTTGTTTCCCTTTTCTTGATGAAATCTTGCATTTATTGAGCATCTTGGATTTAATTGGGAAGGTTGTCTGCAGAATCCTTGTTTAATTGGCAGTGATATCCTCATTAATTGGGCTCAAATAATCTTTAAATCTTCATTAAATGTCTTCAATTAAACTTCAAATCTTGGAGATATCTCCCTTATTTAATGCTATCTTTCCTTCATATCAAATCATTGCAATATTCTGCAGAAATCAGCATAATTTATATCAAAATAGCATCAAATTCAAATCCAAGATTAATAAATACATTTTATCTAATATTTAATAAAAAGGGATTAATTTGGGGTAAAAATACCATTTTATCCTTGATAAGTGAACTGAAAAGTACTCTAATTTATCATATAATTTTCACTTATCAACACAGATGAATAGTGACATATTGCCTCCTAGCAATTTAGGATTTGGAGGAAATGGAATGCAGTAGTTGTGAAGGCTCTTGCATGTTATGACTACAACAGATGGAAGCTGGATGAAGAAGAATTAAACTGGTCTGATGAATTATGGGTTTTAACTACTAGGATGATGGATCCAATAGTTCTCTGCTATGGAAAAGGACAATTAAAAGGTTTTTGGTAGACCCATGGAGTATTTGATGTGGTAAGTGACACTCAATAATTAGATTGTTTCACAGAATAGTAAATGGAAAGTAAAATAGAAGCAAACAATTCATAAACTCCATAGATTGGTTAATAATTCTCACACTAACAATGGTTCACTTGCTCTCATTGGTTTTGACTCAAAGGGTAGGCCAATTCAAGTTCCACTAATGAAGTTGTTTAGCTCCACATAAGAATTCTCTGGTCACCTATGGAGAGATGCTATTCAGAAAAGTGGCCTGACAGCTATGGCCTCCCCAAAGGGGAAGATGTCTCCAAAACTTGAAAACATCCACAGAAAATCAGTGGAGCAAGCAAAGTACTTGTCCAACATTTATGAACCATACACATTTTATGGTGGAAGGTTAGATACTTATTTAACTTTTACACTCTTCAACTAGTGGCAGCACTAGTAACTCAGGTTTGTTTGTAGGAAGCAAAAATGAAACCGAATTACACATCTTGTGAGGAATAAATTACTGACTTAAAACCAATAACTGTGATGCAGGTTTAATAACAGCAATACACAAAGATTGATGGAAAGCATGTCTAAAGAAGAAAAAAAGGAGTTTGGCTTTGATGTAAAGGGCATAGATTGGAAAGATTATATCACCAATGTCTAAATATATTATAGAATAACTTAATATATGAAAAAGATTAACAAGAATAAAAGCGGAAACTACAATAAATAAATTAATATAGAAATGTTATTAATACAAATCAGTAGCAAGCGATACATCTTCAAGGATTCAGACAAATCAAATAAGAAGAAAAGAAAGTCAAAAACTTGTCTCTCTATAAAATCAAATCAGAAGAAAAGAAAGTCAAAGTATATGGTGAGAAAATTTGCTCTTCCACTGATGAGTACAGAAACTACTGCATCATGAAAGCTTCAATGGGTTTGGTTCAACAGAATAAAGAAACCAATTGATTACACATTGGTATGGAGCAGCACCTGATGGGTATAAAGCCTTGGGTAATATTGTCACCACCATACCTGAGAAGCCTTCCCTTGACAGAACCAGGTGTGTTAGATCAGATTTCATAGACCAATGTGAGAAATACTCATGGATTTGGGGACCAGGCAAGAAACGTGATGACAAAGGTTTCAATGTCCATGTTGTAAGACAAACCAACAGAGGAACTCAAGATCCTGATGTTCTTGTAGGAACATTTTTAACCCATATTGGTAGCACTACTAGTCCTCTCCCTATTACTTGTTTGAAAAATTCCAACCTTGTCTATTGAAAGTTAGACTATAAGGTAACATGACCAATTTTGCATGAGTAAAAAAATTTTCAACCTGTTTTGCTACTGTCAAATTTTCATAATTCAATCATACATATAAATGATTCTGCTTGAGCATCCATCACTTGTCACAAGGTTGAATATATAAGAATAATGAAATTTTAAAAGAGAACAACTTGTAAATAATAACACATATAATGATTACTTAAAAGAGTGACCTACCATTAAAAAAACCAGTAGCTATACAGACCAGTAGCAAATAAAAAAACTAGTAAGATTCTAACCAAGGTGAATTTAAGCATTTTTGCTTTCTAATAAAAAATTAGTAGCTATACAAACCAGTACATTGCTAATAAAAAAACAAAAAGCTATACAGACTCGTACATTGCTAATAAAAAAACCAGTAGCTTCATAAATTGCCGTCCTAATCTTGAGACTCTTCTCTTGTTACTTGATTATCTACCACACATATATCAATTGTCGTCCCAGGTATATCATCCCTTACCCAATCGATATTTTCATCTTAATTAACCATTGCTTGATCAAGAATAGGACTTCTTATTTGACCTTCCATATCGACATTCTCTAAATCACCAAATATGTAATAGAAGTCTCTTGGGATTGTGTTAGTAACAACATGCCAATTATCACCCGTGTCTTCTGTATAATATACTTGCCTTACTTGAGTTACAAATACAAAAGGATCATTCTCATAAATTGACTTTGCTAAATTTATGAGTATAAATCCAAAACTGTCTTGTTTACTTTGAAACCAATCACATTTGAATAACACAAATTTGGCATGCCTAAAATAATCCAACTCAAGTATATCTTTCAGAATTCCATAGTATGTAACATTTTCTACTTTGGGATTTTCATATTTTTCACTTTTAAACTTGATTGTAGATGAAGTGACCATAACCCCTGAATTTTGTGTCTTCCTCTCACAACCATCAATGACAAACTTATAGCCATTTATCAGATAAGCAGAAAATCTTCTAGCAACATTATTAGGTCCTTTAGACAACCATTTAACCTCTTTACTAATACCAGAATTCCTAACATGATCTTCTAACCATTCATGAAAAGTAATACATTGATCCTTTTCCTTATTCCACTTTCTTACTAGACCATGATGAGCATGGTTGTAAAACAATTCCTCATGTTCTATGTACAAAAAAATAATACAAATGTATGTTAAAAATATCTCATATGAAAGACAAAAAAGTAAAATGGGTACATATTATCTTACTTGATGTATGGCTCAATGATATCACTATTAAATAGTACATATCTATGAGCTTGTTCCCATATAAGTGGCTCTATACTTGTCATTACTCCATCCCCTACTGGACCATCTAAAATCCTTGTTGGCCTATTGAACTTTGTTGGAACATCATCTTTTAAGTACCTTGAACAAAATGTCACATTCATCGGCTATATACCCTTCTACAATAGAACCCTCTGGATGACTTCTATTACGTACATAATTCTTTAATTTAAGCAAAAACCTATAAACTTTAAAATATATAACTTAGGATGAAAAGAATAAAAACAAATTAAGATTAGTGTACAATACATTGCTATGATGGTAACTAGTTTATTACCTCTCAACTGGATACATCCAGCGGCAATGTACATGCCCAACCATTCTAGCCTCATATGCTAAATGCATTGACAAATTGACCATTTGAACAAAGAAGGATGGAGGAAAAATCCTTTCCAATTCAAAAAGGATTAATGCTATTTGAGCATCTAAGCATTCAAACTCTTCAACCTTGATAACTTAGGAGCGTAAGATCTTGAAGAAAGAGCTAAAGTTGATTAAGTCTCTAGCAACCTCTTTTGGTAAAGTTTTTCTCACTGCTTATTTAAGTAAGTCTTGCATCAAGATATGAAAATCATGACTTTTAAGCCCAAGAATCTTATATTGTTCAAGTTGAACACATCTAGAAATATTTGAGCCATAATTTTCTAGCAGCTTCACTCCCTTTAAGACACCACAAAAGATGTCTTTTTCTTTTGATGAAATTGTGAACCTTGCAGGTGGTAGAAATATTTTATTGGCTCCTATGTGTTTAGGATGAAGGTCTTTCCTTATACCCATCTCTACGAAGTCATAGCGAGCTCTAAGATGGTCCTTTGTTTTCCCCTCCATATTTAATAGTGTACTAACCACGTTTTTAAAAATATTCTTTTCTATGTGCTTTACATCAAGATTGTGACGATGCAAATTAGTATCCTAGTATGGCAACTCAAAGAATATACTCTTTTTTTGTCCTTGGATCATCATTATTTCTTTTCCTATTTTGAGCATTCCCAAACAAATTCTTCTTCTCATCTAATATTTTCAACATATGAGACCCCAATAATGGCATTGGTGCTACTCTTAATTCTTTGGTACCATCAAAACACTTCTTATCTTTTCGCCACCTATGCTTTGAGTCAAAATCTTCGATGACCCATGTAGCATGTCTTTCTACTATGCTTTGAGTACCTAGAGCAAGTGTCATAATTACATATTGGGTAGGCCAACTTTCCATTTGTACACCAACCTGATAACATAGCATAAGCAGGTAAGTCACTTATAGTCCAAAGTTATGCAACATGTGCACGAAATAGCTGCTTACTAGAGGCATCATAAGTTTCAAAACCTTTCTCCCATAACTCCTTCAGCTCATCAATTAGAGGCTCTAAATATATGTCAATACTGTTTTTGGAGGAAGAAGGACCAGGAATAAGTAAAGACAACATCATGTAAGGTTGTTTCATACACTCCCACGGAGGTAAGTTATATGTCATTAAAACTACTGGACAAATGCTATATCTGCTGCTCATTGTTTTAAATGGATTAAATCCATCACTTGTTAACCCAAGTATCATAGTTCGAGGATCTGATGGAATATTAGGATGTAAAGAATCAAAGTTTTTCCAAACAAGAGAATCTGTTGGGTGCCTTAATTTTCCATCTTCAGTGCAACCAGTCCCATGCCATTTCATTGAATCAACAATTTTTATAACATCAATACCTTCTTGACCCTCAGTTTCAAAGGGAAATATCTTAACACTTTAGCTGGAAGAAGAGGTGAAGCTACCTTGCAAGAAACCTTTCTTTTAGAATTCTGAACATCCGATTTCTTATATCTAGAAGTACCACACTTGGTGCATGCATCTCTATTTTCATACTCCTTCCGATATAGGATACAATCATTAGGACAAGCATGGATTTTTTCATAACTGAAACCTAAATCCTTAATGATAAGCTTACAATCTTGCAATGTTCATGGTAGGCAAGAGTTTTCAAGAAGCAATTCTTTCAATAATTGTAGCAACATATTAGAGGACACATTGCTCCAACCATGGGCATTCTTAATATGGAGCAAACGAACAATGATTGAAATCTTTGTGAAATTTTTACAACCACGGTATACTTCTTGGTGAGCATCATGTACCAATTTGTAAAACCTAGTTGTTTCTGCATCAACCTCTTCACTATCCTCACCCAAGATATCATCAAACTCACTCTCTTTAAATTGTGTTGGCATCATGAAGGTATCCTCTAAGAGCTCATCCACATTATCATGCATATTAAAATTTCCACACACCTTATCATAATTTAATTTAGAATATCCACCTTCCCCGTGAAAAATCCACTTCTCATAACCATTATCAAATCCATCACAAATTAAATGGTCATACACTTCCTCTCGATTACCCCATAAACAATTATTGCAATTCTTACAAGGACATAAAATTTCATCTCCTTATGCAGTATTATGAAACGCAAAATCAAGAAATTGTCTCAATCCATCCATGTAATTGCGAGATGATCTCGGCTCAAGCATCCATCTCTTATCCATGACTATTATCTGGTCAAAAATTCAGAATACCTAACAAAGAGAATGCAAAAATCCATATTATGTTAAAGGATGAAATCATGACAACATTGAAATTGTCAAATAAAAAACTTCTTAATAAAGACCAACAACCAAAGTAGGTGAATCACAAATTCACAAATAGAAAATAAGACAACAATTAACATAAGATTTTGCAGCAATTAAGAGCTCAAAACCATAGCATCAAGATAGTAGAAACTTGATAGTTTATACCAAAAATAAACAAAACCAAAAGATACCTAAGACAGCAACAAACACAATAATTGGCAGCAAAGCGGAGCGAACAAATTAAGATATGAAGAAATCGGAGTGCAAGCAATGAAGAAAACTATCTGGGAAGAGATTGGAGCGCAAGCAATGAAGAAATCGTCGAGTTTTGTTTTGATCAAATTCACAAGCATTTGAAATAAGATAGAAACAAATTAAGATATCACATACACAAACAATCTACGATAAAAATGGAGATTGAAGAGAATAAAAAATGGAACGAAGGGGAAGAGGAGATCAAAGAAGTCGTCAAAATTTGTTCACTGAAAAAGAAACTTCTAACTGCAAATCGAATAGAATCAAATCGAACAACATCACATGAGATTTTATCAAAGAATGTTGCTAAAAATCTATAATGTAGTAGTGCCTTAGCAACCTTTTTACTTTTGGCCTGATTGTTTTTTTTTTTTCTTTATACATACTAGCAGAAAGATAGGCCCTGTTGTGCTTGTCTATCCGCATTTTCTTAAGAAAAAAACGTAAACTTTGTTTATTTATATTTTCAAATACTTTAAATTCAAATCCTTCTTAAATTTTGGATGATATATTGAATTCTAGTTTTTTTAATGATAACTTTTTTAACACTAATTCGTATTTTTACAATTCAAATTCAAATCTTGATTGATTATATTTTTTCTATTTTAATTTTAATCCCTATTTCTTAATTTAAATTTAAAATATTATCCTTATCATTTAAGTCGTGAATTTTAAAAAAAAATTGAAAAATATAGATTAATAATTCAAATTCAAATCCTTCTTTAAATTTGGATGATATACTAAATTTTGTTTTTTTTAATGATAACTTTTTCAACACTAATTTTTATATTTTCTCAATTCAAATTCAAATCCTGATTGATTATATTGTTTCCTATTCTAATTTTAATCCCTATTTCTTTATTTAAATTTAAGATATTATCCTCATCATTTAAGTCGTGAATTTTTAAAGTAATTTTGAAATAAATTAGGGGTATAATTGGAAACAAAATGTGGACACAAAAAAGAGGCATCGTCTTTATATATTAGCATAGATGGAATAAATTAGGGGTATAATTGGAAACACAATATGGACACCAAAAAGAGGCATCGCCTTTATATACTAGTATAGATTAGATATTTTGTTGCTTTCTTTTATTTGATGAATAAAAAATTTAGGGTGAGGGGATGGTGCCCCAGTACAAGGTAGAGAAAGCCTCCGGGCTCTTTGAGCACTTATAGAGGTACTTACATTTTACTTCATCATAAAGGGACAAGTGAGGGTTCGAACCTGCGACCTATCAGATACTAGACTCTGTTTTGCTCCACTTGACTAACCCTTGGGGTTACTATTGCTTTATTTTTTATATAGAAGAATGTGGACTAGGAGGTATGGAAGAATGAAAAGAGTGTGGTCCTGTATGGGTTTCTTATGCTTGAGAAAAAGAGCACTTGGAACTAAATGCTACAACTTGTAATATTCTTTTTTAAAAAAAATTATAAATAAATTGGATTCCATAGGGAACAAATCGATTACTATCCTCAATTCCTACCGTCTTACGAAAAAAAAGGATGGGATTTAAGGGAAAACAAGAGCTTCATCTCTTTTTCTTATAAAATTTTGTTTTGCAATATCATACAAGAATGCAGCTAATATTTTAAAAAAAACCGCATACGAGGTGCTTTGGATCAAAGGTAGGCCACCAAAAGGCCCAAAACCTAAGTCAAGGACTTGGCCCAACACTATGACCCATTCTTTTCCCACCCCTTTTTTCTATTCCCACCCCATAGAATAGTATCCTAGTATCATAGGAGGACCTAGAGTGACTTTTGGATAGACCAAGGACAAGCTCTAATGGGACCCAAGATGTTTCTACTTATCAGGATTGTGAACATCCAATTTTAATCCTTTATTTTTTAAAAAATAACAAATGATAAAAATAAATAAATAATTAAATCAATATATATCTATAATAATTTGTTTCATTTTTCTTTTTACCAAACAAAAAAAAAACAAGTTAACCCAATTTCACTTCATAATTCATGAGCCCATTAATTTGAACCCTACAACCGTTCCAAGCTAGTCCACCTTGAACGGCCCTAATTGGTGCGCAAGATTTTCTTTTTTTGGTTAATTAGTTACAATTTTTTTTATTAGCATAACATGCGGCAAATCAAATTGATCAAGTGTGATCCTTCGAATGGTAGTTTTTGGTGAGTAGTTGGTTGTCCATGGCGGTTGACGTCAAACTCCGGTGGTGGTGTACCTGGAAGCACTCCTACACTCAAATCAGTTTGTGTAGCAGATAGGATGTGTGTCATAGTAAGTAAGTGTACCTAATTTCGGCGAACTTTGCTCTATTTATATAGAGGTAAGTAGCGGGAAAATTTGTTATTATGTAACGGTCATCCTATGAAGGTGCCACGCGCTTAGGTTGGCATGACGCTGATGCGCCTACGAGGAGATGTCTGGTTTGCTCGTACATGCCGGTAGGCGCGCGGAAGGAGTGCGCCCGGGTCCGACCTCATGTTGACTACGAAAGCCACTATCTCGAAAGGTCGATGCCGGTCCAGAACATTTGCCCCCCAAGTCGTGTCATTCATGGTGGCATGAATGCGCGATTTGTAAGTTCCATGCCGGTCGAAGCCGACGACCTCTTAACTTTCCAGGTGCAACGATTTGAATCACGAAGCGCGAGGTGTCATGATTGAAAGGGCGCGTCGATTCATTTCCTGCCACGTGTCAACATCCAATCATTAGGTATAAAAATTTTGAAATAACCGGACGCGGCCATTTTCCCGTTCGCAAATCGTTGGTTTCTCTCTGGCTTTTTCCTCTAAACTTCATCTTCTTCTTCCTAGTGGCAGAGTGCTTTCTGTGGCGCTTCATTTGAAACCAGTGGATGCCCTACAAGCCATTTGGTCTTTTTCAATTCTTAAAGTTGTTTTGCTCCGAATTCTTGTAAGGTATTTTCGGTTATTTCTCTCTTGTAAGTTTTCTATAATCTGGTAGTTTTTCTTTACACATATGGGTCGGTTAGTGTCTGATAAAATAGTGGTTTTTTATTATTCTGAAGATGAGGGGATTGAAAGCTTGGTTCGTAGGACTAGTGGCCCTTCTCGAGTAGTTCCTGCTAGTTTGGGTAACTTAGACCATAGTCAGGGGGCCTTGTCAGAGATGGCGTTGTTGCCCCCAGGCCTGTCATTAAGGGAGTTTTGCGCCCTGGAGTCCGGGTTATCTGCCAGTCTGGGGTAGGCACGTTGAAAAGAGGGAAGTTGCCAAATTTGTCGGCAAAGTCTGGCAAGTGCCCGACCTTGTTTCGTCATCTAACTCAGATTCTGACGACAAATTATTGGATCTTTTTAACAGACCCTTAATGGGGAAGAGGAAAATTCATACCTCTCCCAAGGCCGACTTCTCGGAGCCGCCCAACAGCGAGCATCTTAGATGGGTAGATGTAGAGGCCCTGTGTACGCCCTGTTGGTATAGTTCCGAGCTGGCCCTGGGGCTGGCTTTCCGGCATGTCACCCTTGCTTCTTCGGGACATGAAGACGAATGGTCGGTAGAATTTCCCGGGGAGAATAATAGGATTTTTAACCAGGGAAATGTAGAGAATCTGTTTCTCCCTATGTACAAATGCTTATTCACAGATCTCAGCTTGCGGCTTCCATTTACAGAAATTGAAGTCAGTGTGCTGATGTATCTGGACATTGCTCCTTCACAACTGAATCCAAACGCATGGGGATTTATTCGAAGTTTTGTGGCATTATGTGAGGCCTTAGGGTCACTACAAGAAAATCAGTTTTTAGCAACGTCACTAAAGAGGAAAAACTATTGCTATTTCATAATTAGCGACGGCCTAACGACAACCAACCAATCGTCGCTAAAACCTCGTCGTTAATGGAGTAGCGACGGCTAGGTCGTCGCTAATGGCCATCGCTAATTCCATGGTCCTCACTACATAGCGACGTCCATGGACGTCGCTAAATATTTTTTTCAAAAATAATCTTTCCTTCCCAAATTTATCAATTGTGAGAATCGAACCCACAACCTACAGGATATAAAGAAGGAGCTTTACCGTTACGCCAAGTTTGTTTCTTGTAATATATAGCGCAAAATATTATATATAGTGAAAAATAACAAAACATTAGTGACGACCAGGCCGACACTAACTTTATGAAGGTCGACGCTAATAAAAATTTCCTTTAGCGACAACCTGGCCGACGCTAAATAAAAAAATTAAAAAAATTATTTTACCTTTAGCGTCGGCCAGAGTCGTCGTTAACGTTACTAAGTTAAAATTTTTTTAAAATTTTTTTTTTTTAAACGGTGATGTCTTCAGCGTCGGTCGTTGCGTCGGCCTGGTCGGCGCTAATAGCGACGGTGTCGTGGTCGTCGCTACAAGGACGTCGCTAAATTGCGAATTTCTTGTAGTGGTGGGTTAAGGGTGACCTTGGATGTTTTCTTCCACATGTTCAAATTGTATCTCGTCATAGACGCTGATAGCCGGAAGGCGTAGCTGGCTTTGAGGTCTGGTCTCGGGGAAAAGCTTTTTGTCCCATACCAATCATCTCACAAGGGTTTTAAGGAGCGGTATGTCTTTTGCTACCCCAAGAGAGGAGGGAAGAGGTGGCTCTTCACAGAGGCAGGTGACTTAAAATTCCCTCAATATTGGACCCAAAGTCATTATGCTCGGCAGACCAAAGAGTATGTAAATAAAGAGGATGAGCTATTCATGGATGAAGTTGGGATTATCCATGCCCTTCAACAGTTCAGGAAGGATCACGGAGTGATTGACTCACATCGAATCTGGGATGGCGGTATTCATAGCCTAAAGGACCGGCTAGGTACTCATCAACTAACCTCCTCGTATTATATTTGTGATCTGATACTAATTATTTTTTCTTCTTTCTTGCAGGTGAGATGGCAGGTAACAATGCATTCACCTTGGCTGAAAAGAAGGCCTGAAGGGAGGCTAAGAAGGCGGCGGCTGCAGCGGCCGGTGTAAAAAATGTCCAAGCTCCGGACAGGGAGGGGAGCAGTCAAGTGCATGCTAAAAAGAGGTCGCGAGTAGAAGACCCACCAAATCAAGATGCTTTTGTGAAGTCGGCCAGCACGGGTCCAACCTTTGCCACCACGTAGCCGTCTGCCGGTGAACCGACGCCATCCCGCATCACTTGGTCAACTCCTGATCCCGAAGAAGGTGCTGCTTTGCAATTGTTGTTACAACAGGGACATCAGATCTTTACTAGAGCCTTGGCATCCGACATGAAGAACTTCCTAGGCTAAGTCGGAACGTGGTGCCTTCGAGGGGCCATGATGGCTGAATTTTTTCATAATATTATTGACGAAGTGGCTGCCCTTCCTACCATCAAAAAGGACTTTGAAATGGTGAATGAAAATTTGAAGGCGGATGAGGTGAAGATGACGAAAGCCCTTGGGATGGTAAAGACTCTTTCTGATGAGAATATCCGTTTGGAGGAGAGCAACACCAAATTGGCTGAAGAGGTTTCCCGACTAAAGATGGCCTTGGCTGAGAAGCAATCCGAAGCCATCCAAGTCGTTCTTGAGAAACAGAAAATTGTCAAGGATGCTCATAAAGATAAAGAGATCTGGCAGAAAAAGGTAGAATGGTATGAAGCATATATTGAGTGGGTTGAAGATCTCTGGGAAGAGTCGGCAGAATGTTTCTTTCACATTGCTATAGAACAGATTAAATTTTTGAATCCCGACATTGAGCTTCAAACTAAAGGTATGAGCACTTTATGCGCTATTCGCGATGGGAAGTGGTATCGCGACATTGGTAAGTATTCGTGGAGGAAATGCCGGGAAATGAAGAAATCAACCCTCCGCCAATCAAGCCTATCATGTTAAAGGAAGACGTTGAGCGAGAAGAGAAAGAGGGACCAATAGAGTCCAAGATGGTGGATCTAGTTTTGGATGGCACAAAGCCATGAAGGGCCGGTATGTCGGTTGATTATGTACTTGACTTTTTAATTTCGTGTAAGCGCGTTGACACTATTTTTCTCTAAAGTTAGATACAATTCGGTTTACCATTTCCTTTTTTGCATTGTTATTTGGTATTGTGTTTAATTTTGGTTCTTCGTCAAAATTGCGAACGTTGGGATCTCGGACATTGTCGGTGTCGGGATCCCATTAGTCCCTACATCCGGAGTAGTCCGTGATGAGGGGGCGCATGCCGGATGTTTCCTTGTTATGGCGGCGGCATGCCAATATAAAAGGAAATCATCTATTAACGCTTTTCTAGGAACAAAGTCCGTATTTTAGGAACATAGTGCGAATATCTTTTCTGGAAAAGCCTCTGTTTATTTCATCGTTGCTCAGAATAGCTCGAATTAGCATTGAGTCCGTACAAGGGCTTCCATTAAAAATCCCCAAAGGTACAATTGTGGTAAGAAATTGAAATGAATAAGGAAATGACAAGTATTTACTAACTTAAGTATTTCCTTAGTTTGGTTGCATCCCAAGTCCTTGGGATTGGTAAACCGG